>JAGPOY010005974.1:0-10628 GCA_018983105.1 Silene uniflora
GATGAAGTTTGGACGTTCTTCTCCATTGCTTGAGTTTGTTCGAATAACGATGACGACCACTATGCCCCACGGTGGGCGCCAAACTGTTTTGGTTATTTTTAGTAGATTAGGTCAAAGAAGTCTTATGCGTTATCCGATGTATGATTGTACGTAAATAAACGAAATAGAAAATAACACGAGGCCTTTGGTGACGCGGAAAACCCAATGTGGGAAACGACCGCGGGAAGGACGATACCCTCCAAGGATTGCACTAGCTTTGTAATGAGGACGAGTACAATGAGCGAGATGACTAAATAATGCTAGGACAATTGCTAGGGTTTCGTGTGTGTTAGTGTATGGCCTTGAATGAATTTCACGTTCCCTTCTCTTCTTCTTATATAGGGACTAAACCCTAATAGGGTTTAGTTGGCTTTCCCTCCAAGTCATCTCGAGGCGCCTCCATGCACAATACCGAGCCCTCGGTGGGCTTCCCGCTGCTTGCTGGGCTTAGGAGCGTTGAATCCTGCTCGCTCAGCCTGAGGCTCGCTCGTCTTCATCTGCTGATGGGCCTTTTAGCTTCCTTCTTCAATTCGGCCCAACGTGGTGCGACATAGCGTTGGGCTTCTCTTCCCTTACCGATGGGTCAGTGCTAGTGGGCCGGGTATATGAATTATGCCCAAACAGTCTTATGCGTTATTCGATGTATGATGATACGTGGATAGAACGAAATAGTAAATAACACGAGGCCTTTGGTGACGCGGAAAACCCAATGTGGGAAACGACCGCGGGAAGGACGATACCTTCCAAGGATAGCACTAGCTTTGTAATGGGGACGAGTACAATGAGCGCGAGGACTAAATATTGCTAGTACAATTGCTAGGGTTTCGTATGTGTATGCGTGTGGAATTCGATGAATCTCACGTTCCCTCCTCGTCTTCTTATATAGAGATTAAACCCTAGTATGGTTTAGTTGGCTTTACCTCCAAGTCATCTCGAGGCGCCTCCACGCATGATGCCGAGCCCTTGGTGGGCTGCTCGCTGCTTGCTGGGCCTTAGGGCGCCGAGTCCTGCTCGCTCAGTCCAAAGCTCGTTCGTCCTCTTCCGCTAATGGGCATTTGGCTTCCTTCTTCAACTCGGCCCAATACGGTATGACATAATGTTGGGCCTTTCTTCCTTAACCGCTGCGTCAATGCTAGTGGGCCGGGCATGCAAATTATGCCCAAACACCTATTTTCATGATACTCATGTTGTCTTTAATCGTGATTTGTACATGTTTTACTCGTGTGGTAACATTTTTACATTAAAATGTCAAGTAGTTTCACAATAAAATTACATATTGCACTCACTAAAAAACTCACGAACTAAACTGAGTTGAACTCACTAATCAAATTTGTATTATTTCAATTTACATGTAGTATAAAACTGAAGTTCGATAATGACAATGGAAAGCTCGCCAACAAAACATTGTGAAGTTCAGTCTAAAATAATATTTCTTCCATTTGTTTTACTCACGTTTGCCAATACCGGTTTTCTTTTGTTAATATCTTTAGTTACATATTGATAAAAATTATAAAAAAATTTTATTCACAATGTACTCGGTAAGACAAATTTAAACAAGATCTCACACGACTATCTTTTATGCTATATATTAGAAATTGTATCGAAGATTCACTCGACTTATGAATAGCGCCCAAAAAGTGAAAATGTATAGAATTCAATGGAATTGAGGAAGTACTAATCAACCATTGTATTAGACCATCCTCAAGCAGTGGTCGCGCTAATTAGGTTGCGACTCGGTTTTACTCTTAATCTCACCTTATTTATCTTGACATACTTTCACCCTCTCAAGCAAAAGGTCACGACTTAGGTCATCAATCAAATCATTTTCTACTTTCCAATCATTTTCCACACTCTCTACCCCACTAAAACCTCTTTCCTATCCTTTTCTTTTTTATTTTTCTCATTTTTAGTTGAGAATAACCAATTAGAGGTGGACACCTATATATTGGGTCACAAAAGACGTCAATTTGAGAAAAAGAGGTCACAAAATGACCTCTCTTCTTGCCTTGGCCACCCCTTAGGTCACGCTAATTTGTTGTTTAATTATGATTAAGATAATCCAAATAAGGTAATGACCTTGTTTGAGGATGGTCTTATAGATAGTAACTTAAAGAGACTTTTGTTAAACTTTTGTTAGAATAATGCAACGAGAGATGCTAGGATTTAGGAGTTATTTTAAGAACCTTAATTTACTAGGATTTAAAAAAGATGCATTAAGGTTGATTGGGAGGGAAAATAATATTGTCATGATTGTTGTTTTATAAATTAGTATGGATTATTTAAAATACATAATCTTTTAAATACTTTGTACCGTCAATTAAGTTATTGATCTATGGGTTCTTGTTTCAATCCGGGTAAATTTTTTACTTTCTTACGTTTTATTATCAAAAAAAAAAACACCTTAAAGGGTATTGTAAAAAGACTTCTTAGATATTGTTTTTGTTTTCGACATAAAATACCAAACATTTGTTTCTCAACTTAATTCATAATTGTTGCCTTTTATATTTCTAAGAAAAGTCATCAAGCTACCACATAAATTTCTTTCATTTTTTTCATCAATTGTTGCATATTAATATAATCCAACTAGGAGTACATAATATCCCTACTAGAGTATAAACCAATTGCTAAAACGCAAATACTCTAGCTAATTAAACAACACCGCATGAAATAAACAGAGCATATTTAACTTGATTACAAATCAACTTAATCCCAAGTCCATAACTCTACGCAGTACGCACCTACTAAAGTACTAAATACCCCTGAGCTTTATATTTCTCCATTTTGGCTTAAATGTAAACTTTTGACGTGACCATTTTCTCCTTCATCCTTGATTAAAACCGAATCACCAACATGACCAATTTTAACTTCATCCTTGGTTACCTCAGTGTTAACTTTCATCTCCATCCCCTTAAGCAGCTTAGCAACTCCATCGAGAGCCTCATCGGCATCTTCAGATCTCATTAGCTCTTCGGCTACTTGAGCCGGGGTCACATTGATAGTCTGGAGCATCCTCTCGATCTCGCCATAAAGTCGATGGCCATCATCGGTCTTGAGATAGTTTGAGGCCAATAGCCTAAAGCCTTGGACAGTCAAATAAGACATGTGAATATGCATGTCCATTCGCCCCGGACGTAACAAGGCTTGGTCAAGCTTGTCCTTGTGGTTTGTTGTGAAGATTATGATCCTCTCGTCTCCGCAACTTGACCATAGCCCGTCTATGAAATTGAGTAGTCCGGATAATGTCAACTGCATTCAAATCATGTGATAATGGTTATTTCAATTGATTAAAAACGAAAAGATTATTAAATTATCGTTGTGGTACCTAAATTATGCTTATGCTTGTGTCAACATAAATTGACATATTCGCTACGGTATTAGAAAACGAGAACATCTAGTATAATTAACGAGGCCCGTATGTCGTATGTCATTCTCGTTCATGGGGTTAGGTTGTCTTATCCTACAAGTCGTTTGTACTCTTATATATACGTTTCTATTGATTAATAATAATGCAAGTCATATTATTCTGTCGTACCTTAATCTTATCAACAATAAACATAGTACAAATCTTTAAAATTGACAAGATAATAATAATAATTACTGTCTTAATCAACCGTGATTTAGTACTCTGTTTTTAAGTTCTATCTATGAGATGTCATCCTATAGCTTTCTTATTACAAGTACAAAATGAAAATATTCGTTATCGGTTTTTAAAGTACAAGACGGTCAAATATATACCAAATCACATGGAAAGTTGCTAAGAAAATGCTAAATTTTTGTCTTTATTATCATCATATGTAATATTTAACTCATTTTAGAATTTAAGACGGATACTCTGTCTTGCCTTTAGAGTATGTATACAGTACACTAGGAAGAAAGAGACGTACTCAAATGAAGAAGGAACGAATAAGAAAGGCAGAAGTATGATTGTAGTTTTTAGACAGAAAACATCAATCAAGTTTTATGAAAGTGACAAACTTGTCATATTCAAAATTGAGCAGAAGAAAAATCCATTTAAAGGAAATTCATCATCAGCTCTTACCTACTCCATGTGAGGATCAAAATTTGATTCTCTTTCAGGTACTACCACAAGACAGTCAATCCCCTCTTATGATTTCTTCGTCGTTTTGTTATTCAACAAGTTGTTGAATTAAAAGACCGTCTCTCTGAAGTGTTTGTGATCAACAATTTTTCATTTTCACGCTTCCCACTAAGGACAATCATCTTACCCCCATCACTAATTAATTAATATCTCACAAGATTGAATTAATTATTTTAACTTAACTATATGATTAAATCCGCTATTTTCTAAAACCTTATTTGGCGGCTTGTTCTATTCCGAATCTTGGACAATTAATTTCTTATACCTCGGATTAGAATGTCAATTTAAAATTACCGACAAGTTTCATTTGAAACCTTCTAATATTACCTACGAATTATGATTTCGTAACGGTTTACCATCTTTCGAGCTAAAATAACAAAACGGAAGTCTTTAAGAAATCATTAATAACCAACAAAACAACAATGAATAGGTCCATCTGACCATCCGTATACATTGACTCATTGACTGGATGAACTTCTTCAGTTCTTTGTGGCCCCCACATAATAACTTGTTTGATACTACCATGGTCCATGGTAGTATGGTACTACTACATGTAGTATCCTCTGTTAATCTATTACTTCTTCCATTTATTTTTTTTCTTCCTATTTGCTTTATTACGGTTTCCAAGATGCGCCTTTAACCGTCTTTTTCGACACCTATATGTTATTTTTTTCTATTGAAAATTTTTTTCCTTAAAGATTTCTTGATACTAAGGGTGAATGTTTTAATTTCATAACTTGAAATTTGGTATTCTCTAAGTTAATTAGAGTCAAAGTTCGGAAACTTAGCACAACATCCATGTTACCTTAAATTCTCCTAATATCATCATATTATTATGTAACAAATACTTCTTCACAATCCTATTTACGGTTAAAGAACGGTCTTAAAAACCACCTAAAAACCAGTATATTACTCCTACTCTCTTTGGCTTTGACTTTGACTATGACTAATTATACCCTAGTTTCTCACAATTATACAACAAATATTCCATACAATATTTCTTATGAAATATAACATGAAAATAGTTAAATTGATAGATGGACAAATTCAACAATAAAACATTACATATATATTTAAATAACATGTAATTAAACAGAATTAAGAAAGTAATTAGAGTGACTAACCTGAAGTTCAGGAGGCTTGTGAATGTTTTGAGGAGTAGGAATGCCATTTTCAGTAAAAGCAACCCTATCATTATTCCTCCGATTCTTAATATCAACACTGCAATCAATATCCTCAATAACCAAAATAGACCGATTCGCAGTCGCAAGCAACAACCTTCGTAAATCAGAATCCCTTATCAAATTCCCAAGTTGCAAATCATACACATCAAACTTCAAATAATTAGCCATGGCCGCAACCAAACTAGACTTCCCGGTCCCGGGTGGTCCGTAAAGCAAGTACCCTCTCTTCCAAGCCCTTCCAACCCTCTTGTAGAAATCCTTACGCCTTACGAACCGGTCTAGGTCCGCCATGAGGGATTTCTTAACATCAGGCTCTAGGGCTAGTGTGTCGAATGTCGACGGGTGTTCGAGATTGATTGTGTCCCAGTACACATTTCCTCCACTAAACCTCGAACCCAAGGTGCATAATTTCAGTGCTCGATTCTCCGCTTTTATTGTCTTGGACTTGGCCAAAACGTGGGGAATGTAGTTGTTAATGATGTTTTCCTTGTGTTCTTTATCGAGAGTGAGTTCGAAGTATTTGTTTTCGCGGGTCGTGGTCGATGTGTTAGGATCATCCTCGGATGAAATGTGACGTTTTTCCGATTCTTGGCAAAGGAATCGCCATCGAAGCGGGACACCGTTGAAATCATCATAGATAGTTTCACCCGTTTCGAAGCGAATGGTGAGGGTTTTGTCTTTAGGGGATTTGCTGATTTTAAGACGGTCAGTGGAAGGGCTGGTGATTTTAGTAGAGAGGTATAGCTCAGCCGCCTCATAGACTTGGTTGCGGCCAATGCCAGTCGCGTTGGTCTCATCTATGACGAGGGTGAGCTTGCTGGCCCGAGGTTTGAAGAGGTGGCGGAAGAGGTTCAAGAGGTAGTTTCGGACCGGTTGAGGGATGAACTCGTGGAAAATGGAGCGGATTAGCATCGCGAAAGTGGAAATCGAAGCGTAAGCGGAGAAAAGAGAGGATGTTGTTGGCATTTGGGCTTGGAAGGAAGAAGCCATATTTCTTAGGTTTTGTTTTGTTTTGTTTTGTCAAGTTATTATTGTGAAATAATGGTGGTGTAGAACGTTATGTGAAGGGGGTATTTATAACGTGACGATTGGAGTGTTATCAATTGTGGTTATCGTCTCCCTTAAAATGATATTATCCATATTAAGTTTAATACGGGTTAAATACAAATCACTTATGTATATAAAAACGTATAGGAAGAAAACAATAATACTCTGATTCGTATGTTAGTCTTATGTATACAAATGATACGATATTTGACCAGTTTTAAGCTTAAGTCAAGATAGCGTGCTCTAAATGAGAATATGTGGTTATGTAATGCAAAACGTTTTCTTAGGTAGAAGTAGTCCACGAGATATTAGTTTAGTACGTACTTTTGTTGTGTTATAAGGCACTAATTAACAACTAAACATAAGGTAAAGCCATTAATAAGAATTTAGAAAGTAAAGGACAAAGCATGAAAGTGAAGTGTTGACGCTATTTCGTAGTATGTTTCTAGGCAAGTGCTTGCCATTTGCCAATGACTCAATGAGACCCAATCAATATATCAATATATATATATATAAAAGAGAGTTTTTTCGAGCGATTCTAGAGCATCCACATCATCAAAAATCAATTAAAGAAAGTATCATAATTAATATTTTTGATGTAAAAAAACAAAGTGGGAAAGATTTTAATTACCATAATATATATTTCCTAAATTATATTCAAGTGATATTTCCAATTTTTATATAAAAACTTTTACATTTCATTTGGCAAAAAAATGTCGGTAAAAAAATTATGCAAATAATATTATTAGTTTCGTGGTAAAAAATACTATCGTTAGAGTATAGATTTCATATTATTTGCACATATTAAAGATGATATATATACTTCTTAGTATGTAACATTGTGTACTTTTTTGTTTGTTTTGTCCCACATTGAAAAATAAGGTAGGTGTGGTGAATATACTACATATAAATAGTAGAATTGTCCCACATCGAAAGATTAGTATAAGGTGATGTGATCTTATGATTATAAATAAGAGACATATTTGGACCTATGTATCAACCAAAAATTTTTCGAGTCTCATAAATATTATTTTAAAGAGCTCTGAAGATTTTCGTCATCATTATCTCTACGATATGATATATAAAATAAAGTTTTCCGAGTCTTATAAATATTATTTTAAAGAACTCTTAAAAATTTCTATCATTATCTCTATGATATGATATAAAAAGTAAAGTGGAGATCGATGAGAACTAGCCGGAAAAGAGTTAGGAACATGAATAAGAGAAACAAAAATCACTTAATGTTGGTGTCACATAGGCAACCTGTAATGTACAACTAACAAACATAAAGTTGTTTTCATTTCAAACAATAGCTAACTTACAAAGCACAATACAAAAGTAAAGGTTTACTAATGATAGTCTTCTAACACAGTACAAAACTAAAGATTTTACTAATAATGAGTCGCTATATGTACGATGTAGATATCTGATCCCTATCTAATGATCGAGACTAAGTGATTTTACCTTCAAAGAAAAATAATATGTATACAACAGTGGTACAAAAAATTTATGAAAAAAAATATAATTAGATTCGTGGTAAGAGATGTTATCATTAGAGTATAGATTTCATATAATGTTTGCATATTAAAGATAGTGTATTTCAATAGTATGTTATATGTCCTACATTAAAAAATAATATAGGTATAACAAATATACTACATATAAATAAAAGAATTGTCCCACATCAAAGATTTGAATAATGTGCGTGATTCTATGATTATAATATGAGGCATCTTTTACGAACTAACGTAATAATTAGAATTGTGTTAAAAATTTAAAAATTATATAATTAGAATTGTGTTAAAAATTTATATAATTAGAATAATAGAATTGTCCCACTTCGATAAATATACTACATTTAAATAATATAATTAGAATTGTGTTAAAAATTTATATCATTATAAGTTTTTTTCGTGCGATTATAGAGTCTCCAACTTTTACGAAGTAACGTAATAATTTAATAAGCAACAGATAAATATTTGAAATGCGAAAGATCGAGAACATCTATCACATGCCAACCATGAAACTTAATATTAAATAAAATTATACGAAGTAGAAGTCAACTAAATTTCAAATTTCTCCGTCGCATATAATACATGAAAGCCTATATATACATTGCACGTAGATTCAATCTCCCCACTTTTTTTAAATTATAGTTTTAAAATTTCTTATTTATCATATTTGACATCTCTAATCTACTTTATAAGTGCATTGCATGAATCAAACAGAAGGCATAATTATAATTGATCTAACAGTATCAAATGATTGAGACAGGGGACTATCAAAACATCAATTGATTTTTTTTAACAGTATCAAATGAATGAGACAGGGGACTATCAAAACATTATTAAATGATTGAGACGGGGACTATCAAAACAGCAATTGAATTTTTTTAAACAGTATCAAATGATTGAGATTGGGGAAATATCAAAACATCGATTGATTTTTTTTTTTTATAACATTATCAAATTAAATGATTGAGATGAGGAGTATCAAAACATCGAATGAGTTGAATGTTCACCCAAAAACATCCATAGCAATTAGAGGCGGGTCAATTTTAGTAACCCGTGCAACGCACGGGCATGAAATCTAGTGAATTAATGAAAGAAAAATCAAAAACGTATAATTTTCTTCGCATCGTTAAAGCTCCTCGAAGGCGATCCGATTGATCAAATTAAAGATGGGGGCGTTACATGAAAATCTCATTAATTCAATGGACCCCAATTAATACCTCTAGTAGTCTTATTACTCTTTTACTTTTCTTTGTTTTTATTTTATTTTCTTATATTTAGTTGGTTTCTATACATGCCTGGATATCGACGAGAACTTAACTATGTAAACTATTATCGTTTTAAGACCTCATCAGTGTTTGTATGGTGGATATTGTAGCCATGTCATATACGAAATCTCACTTTAATCTTTTGATTAAAATAAAAATCTATAATGTGGAGTATTTGCTTGTTAGTTGTCCAATTTATAACCGTGTTACAAATCCCAAAGAGGTCTTAAACAACCTCGACACCTTGCCTGCCTCAATTACTTGGTGACAATCTTTTAACGCTTTAATTCAATCAATCTTTTCTGTATTGCGTGAATTAGAAATATGTCAAGTGATTGTTAACAACCAAATACACTCTACATTAGGCAAGAAACATGTTAATGATAATCTCCATTTGATGATTAAATCTAGGGGAGGCTAGCAGAGGCGGGCTCCCCAGCTACCGGTCGAAAGTTTCATAGCTTTTAGTTCAAATTTTCTAATTTTTTTCGTTTTTCTCTTACACCATTACCAGTTCGCCCCCGCTGAAATTTTTACCCCCCATTGGGATCAATTCCTAGTTCGGCAACTAAATTGGACGATTGATAATGAAAGTTGAATCTTAATCTTAATTTATGATCAAACGATAAGAGACAATTAGTGGAGCATAGAAGTAGTTAATTAAACAAGTGGTTTATAGAAACGTGGCATGGCCTAATAAAAGTAGGAGGTGGATCATATTACGCGTAATATCGTTCGTTTATTTGAGGTTGAGTAGGCCCCAAGCTAAGCTTTGTGGATGATCGATGACAAATAGATACGAGATATTCTCCAAAATCCAAGTCTCTTGACGCATTGTTAGCTATAATCCAAAGAAAAAGGCCACACAAAATGTTAAGAAATTGAAAAAAAAACTTTGATTCCACTTTCAACTTGGGTAGGTACATGCATATGCTCTTTTGTTCCTTTGTTTAGAACTTCCTTTTCTCTCTTTTCAGCAACTTAATAATGTACCTGCGTCTATATTATCACATTATTCTAAATACTGGTTGAGATCCGGCGCTATAGCGCGGTATTTTTAAGGATGTTTTATAAATAAGTAGTTTCAATTAAAGTCTTTGCTTAAAGTAATGCTACTTTCATTTAGTGTTGTAATATAAGAAAATAGCTCATAATTATAACGTTATTAAAAAAATTAGTTCATACTCCTTATATATTTCTTTTTTTGATAAATTGTGAAAATATATTCGAAAATAGAATGGTCACATATAAAGAGGAGACGGAACCTCATGGTAATGAACTTTGGCTCGCTCTTACTAAAAACAATCGGGCTCAAATAATAGCAGAAAATATAAATCGAAGATTAAATAAAAAACCGACACAAAAAATGAACATAAAAGCGGGCTTTATTGTTAGACATCTTTATCTGTCTTTAAAAAGTTAACATCTTTATCAGTTCTCAAATTCAGGAATGTTGCATATTATTTTAAATAAGGCAGTA
>JAGPOY010005975.1:2917-13543 GCA_018983105.1 Silene uniflora
TTGTGAACTCAGACAATTTCGAACTGCAACGAAAATCATAGGTGTATTCATCAGATAATCTGATTTCCTTGGCTTGTCTATCCAACGCAAACCTCAACCATTCTTTTATATCATCACCAGCCTTGTCCCTTTCGTAATAGCCGTCGAACTCTATAAGATGAAGACGAAAACTATCAATTGAGAGATTTTGGTGAAGCAATAACACATTGCGAACAAGACCAAAGAACCACCAAGTTTGATATCGCCTTTGCCTCGGACTAAAGTTGTTAAGATATTCACTCATGTCAAACTCAAGGGTAGGAATCCAGGTCCAAAGGTTTCCGAAACGACGAAGTAAAACAGTTCTAACAGCATCAATGATCGGCATACATGAAAGAATCCGCACAATAACATCATCTGGCAATTCACTCAACCTATCTCGATCGACATTATCCTCTGACAAACGTATACGCTTTTGGTTCTTCTGTGGGGATGTTTTATATGTCATGGCCTTCAAGTGATAATAACCTGATAACAATTTCAATATAACAGATTTATATTTCTGTTCAGATATTTAATTTATATATATAGTGCAACGAATCCACAACACAAATTTGGTTAAGAAATTAAAAAAAGCGGCTACCAAAAACCTATTTTTAATTTTTTTTGGATAAGACTGCCTTATACGAGAATATTTGTCAGGAAATTGTTCAAGTAATAATTGGAGAACTAGATTTCATGCCCGGCCGTTGGCCGGGCAATATCAAAAAATAATTTCTAAATATTTATCTTAAGAATGTTCCTTCAAAAGCATTTTATAACAAATACCAAAAATATATCTATGTTTTGGGCATGAAAACATAGAAGCAACCTTTCTTAATTATTAATAAGGTTCAAGTGATGATTGGTTTAAGAGTATTATCATATCGGCCGATTTTAAAAAAGCGTATTTTATAATAATAAATATTTATCCATGTTTTAGTCACTTTTGTGGTTATTACCAAAGATGATTACGACCTAATACGTGTACCTTGATATCTGAAGTTAACCCCAATGCAAATACGTTAAGATCCCAATATCTTATCACAATATCTCTAATAGTTACGGAATTGATAGGATCTTGATTTAGTTTTAAATTATATAAAGAATAATTTTTAAGACTATCTCTCCTAAGATAAAAGAGTATTTATCAACTTTGAATTTTATTATAATTTAATTTTCTTAAACAGTTTGACATTAGGTAAGTAAATTTGTTTCCGAATACAATTATGATAAATATTTATTTGTGTAAATATTCGGTTTTGTTTTATTTTATCGTAAGTCATCTCTATAATAAAAAGTCATATGTCTAGATTTGCATTTATATAAACAAACTCTTGCGTAAGCTTTCTTATTGGTGCAATTCATATAATAATTGTATAGTTCATAGATAAGAGTAATAATGTTAACAAACTCATGCATAAGCTTTGTGCAAATAATGTTAATAACTTGTAATTTAGACTGCCAATAGTACACATAATATTAATAGCATTTATATTATATTATCTTTTATTATTATTATTACTATTTATTTATTTTGTTAAGTGTTTCTTTTATGTTGGAGATTCTAATACATCCTCAGCCAACCCCTTACATCAAGACGTTTAAACTCCCGCACAAGCATTTCGATCAAAGTGTATCACAATCTCCCTAACCCATCTAGCTCGTGAACCACAGTTCCAAACACTTTGTAAACTTATGTTAGTTCCACACTTCACATAATCTTGAATATCGACCTTGATTAATTCACTCCCTTCATCGTTTCGATTCACTCTTAACTAATCTGCTTCTTTGACTTCCATAATACCTTTTCCTTTAGTTTATGAATTTGTCGCACGCAACTTTAAATTCATATCGAAGCTCCTCAACAAAGCCGTCCCATCCAAACCAGGTCCGAATTATCTCCATAGTCATGTTGATGGCCAGCTTTATATCATCCCGGGTGTCTTCTGTTAAGTGGGCATTAATGCTATATTTTTACTCATTTGCTTGCCAAGGACATTAAAATCATTGTCGTTACCGTCATTGTATTCTTTGATGTATCGCCAATATCGGTCGGGCATACTCAGGTTCCGAATTAATGGCATCCATGAGTGCCTCTTCGCGTATGAAGAGTATTTGGGCAAGTTTACGTAATTCAGAATCCTCCATTAGCGTTATAACATCGCCCTCTTCTATAATAAGGTGTGTGAATTAATACGATGAATGAATCAACATATAGCTATATATTTAGTGTTGTATTGAAGGGTCGACAGAAGCTTAGTAGAAGTTAAATTGTAGGTCTCATAGAGATGGAGTTTGTGATAGAGTTATAGACTTGTAATCAAGCTATTTTACGGTTATGTATGTTATTTGATTTTGTGATGGAGTTATACACTTGTAATCGAGCTAGTTTGTGATAGAGTTTTTATCTTATTTGATTTTTTCATTATTTTTTTTTATGATCTTATTTAATTTTTCCATTATTTTATTTCTTTAAATAATATGCAAAAGTCGTAGGCAATCACATCGCTCCAAAAGTTTATTTAATTATAGATAGATTTTTGTATTAGACAAATCTTTTTATGTTTTTTTAAAAACTTAAATTAATTAGCTTGTTAAATCAGCCAATTAGATTGCATGAAAACAATAGCCAATCAAAACGCTCGAAAACATTCTCTTTTAAGTATATAGATAGATTAGGGAACTATCGAAGATAGAATTATTATGTGATTAGGAAAGCGATGTATTTGGTAGGTGGGACACCCCTACCCCATGCCGGTTTTGGGTCCGCCTTGTCAACCCCGCCAGTGCGGCCTGAATGTTTGACAATTATCCCTTGTACATCGCTCTAGGTAGCACCAAAACGGACACGGACACGGACACGTGATACGACATCCCATGAAATTTAGGACACGGGACACGCCATTTGAATTTAATAAAATATATATTTTATGGTTAAAAATAACGTATAATTTTAGTTTTGTAATATATTTGCTATTAAATTTAAATAAATGAAGGTCAAATTTGAGCATATGACTATAACTATTCTCATTTCTCAACCAAAACGGTCTTTTAATCGATCTCTTTTGACATTTTATCCCTCGTCTAACCTATAACATGTTTAGGCGTGTGTCCGACGAGTGTCGGGTGTCCGAGTGTCGGACACAGTGTCCGACACGGTACAGCTAGTTAGGAGGAGTGTCCGTGGTACCTAGACAGCGCTTCATTTCCAAGTTATTTTACCGATGAACGGTATTTAAACACTTTCTATAAGGGCTTTTCGGGCTACAACTAGAGTAAAGTGAATTCTCACTTCGTATACTCCCGTGTTAATTTGGTTGAAAACAAACCCGCACATTTAGAATGTGATACGTCAATAACTAAGTTACACAAAGTAGACAAGAGACGAGTCACAAGACCTTACATAATAAATCGTATTTGGAGCATACACATCTCATTTTAAATCGTATCAATTGTCCATAAATGCAGTACTAATAGGGATGATTTCAGTTAGTGCCGCTGTTACGTTCATATATGCAGTTTAATCTAGGGGCGGACCGAGAAATTATTTTATGGTGTAGGGAATGCTCATTGTAAAAATTTTACTGATTTTATGGGGATAAAATTTCAAAATTTTGACAGTGTGACTGAGGAGCCGCTTTAAATACTTCGTATGAGAAGTATTAACTAGAGTTGGAGTTCATATTCCAATTATTCAACATAAATTCTTGTTTAAGACGGGTATTATTCGTCTTAAAATTACGACGGCTTTATCCGTCTTAAGATTACGACCTAGTCTTTTTAGCAATTTTGATTAATTGTTTTTGGGGAAATTTCAGGAAGTTATATAGAATAACAATAATAATTAAGAGGGAAGGAGTTAATACTAGGAATTAATTACCTAGGGTTTGGGAAAAGAAAAGATCAAACGTCAAATAAATAATGGTGTAGGAAATTAACTCCTTTTTAGTGGAGTAATAGACATAATAATTACATGATGGTCAAATAATGGTGTAGCAGACTAATTTTTCCAAAGAGAATTTCCTAGCTTTGGTGTAGCAAAAGCTACACCTTCCTCCTATGTGGGCTCGCCCCTAGTTTAATCGATGTCAGTCGCTGCACACACACACATATATATATATATATATATATATGTAACCGATGCCACAACAAAATATGATACGGTCCAAATTGATACACGCTAGGAAATCCTTGTAACACCCCCAACCAACGAAGATCCTTAACAAGGACCTTCCCCGTTGGGCAAGGGTGTCACCATCTCGGTAAACCGAGGAAGTGAAGATCAAATAAATAATAATGGTACTTTATTACATCAACTCTTTAATGATACAACAACTAGCTATTACATGAAGAAAAGAATACAACTCGTCTATGCTATCAACTCTACTTGACGCAGCAACGTGATGATGGTCGACACTTGACCGCCCCGACTCCCAAGACAGCAACTGCATAACCTGACAGGCAACTGCTCCCCATTCCCCAATGGATCTCGGCAGGTTCGAAAACAATACAACGGGGTCAGTCATCTGCATACAAGTCATAGCAAGGTAACACAAGATTATATCAATAGCGTTGGTTAATCAGCCGTATCCGATATCATATCGAATAGTATCCACACAGTCAATTTCTTTCAGCCAGTGACCGCAGCCTTGTCACCTCAGCCGCTTATCAGAGTAAGCGAGAACCCAAGTCCTAAATGTGCACATCCTCCTTACGACGGGAGAGTCGTAAAGAGCGATCAAGGGGCGTGGAACCATCTCCCGATGTTGGTCCACTCAGCCGGAATCATATGTCATCTCATGTCAGCCGTAACAACAAGTCATCCACATACACAATAGCGATTAACCAACTACATTACACATATCACATTACAATTCATCTTGCTATGAAACTGAGTAGGGAAACCCTACCTTTTCGTCATCTCGCACCGCAACCGCATCACGCACATAGCAAGCGAGGCCTAGCACATCATAGCCACATCACGATGATTCCTACAACGTTGACATACATGTTCACTAACTATCTCTATCATCTAATACGACTGAGCGAAAGACAAGACTTAGGACTTACCTTGAGACGAAGCGCTACCCATAAACCCAACTTGGTCTCCCTTGTAATCTCCATCTTGGATGTAGGGTGTTAGGATTCATGGGACTAGATAGGAAGAAGGGGAAATGTAGAGCTAGGGTTGGGAAGGTTGACGAAATAAGAGAAATGAGGGTTTGTCGACGAACCCTCGGAATATATAGAATCACGCTGACCATAGATGACTCGACCGAGTTAGGGATACTCGGCCGAGTAAGGCTAGCTCGGCCGAGTCAGTTGTAGCTCGACCGAGGTCTGGTCTCTACTTGTCTCGTTATCTAACCTCGTAACTTCGCTATACTTCCTAAGGTCTTTGGGTCAACGGGTCGGTCAACATGTCCTTCACGGAACGGGGTATTACAATCCTAACTTCAGTACCTTGTATTTTTTCGAACAAGGTTTGATTAATTGCAACTTTTTCATCGTCATTCATATAGGTAATTGGTAAACCTTGTTAACTTAGTAATGTGTGATAATGGTCACATAATAAGAATGACGACCAGGGCCGTCCCTGTGATTTCGGGGGCCCTGTGCGAGTTTTGAAAATGGGGCCCTTAGCAAAATAAATTGTATTGAATGGAGGAATTTCTGAATTGGAAGGAAATGGACATAACATCAGGTTAATTTTAACTTTTTCATCGTCATTCATATAGACGGGTAAACCTTGTTAACTTAGTATTAAGGTAGATCAAACTTCCATGATAACCATAGTTAGATAATCTGATTTCCTTTGCTTGTCTATCTAACGCGAATCTCAACCATACTCTTACATCAAACGCAGCCGTGCCAGGCCCTAAACGAAGATGAAATCTATCAATGGAGAGCTTTTGGTGAAGTATCAACACATTGCGGACAAAAGAACAAAACCACTGTTGTTTACGATGATTGCTAGTATTTTTAGAATCCGAAAAGGCTTCTAGGTATTCATTCAAGTCAAACTTACGAAGTATACGAACTAAGGTCCAAAGATTTCCGAAGCCACGGAGTAAAACAGTTCTAACAGCATATATAGTAGATTAATTAGTAGGCATACATGAGAGAATGCTGACAATTATTTCATCTAGCATTTCACTCAACCTATCTCGGCCGACATCGTAATGACTAAGAATTTTGTTAAAAATAATTCAATATTTATCTTAATCTTACTTTTGAAAACTTATTTTGATTCTTGCTTTGTAATGACTAATGACTAAGACTTTTGTTAAAAATAATTTTCCTTAAAATCAACAACTTATCTTAACCTTATTTTTCGACTATAACTTTGATTCGTACTTTACACTCAGAGTTGTAATTGAACACTAGATATGTATGTTGATACACATACATTGGACTTATGCACTTACTTCTAATTATTGTACTGTTCTTTCGTTAATCAGAGTTGGGGTAGCGGAAAATTGCCTACTTAACCGATATTTTTTTGTTTCTTGCTCCTTAATGGCTCCGCCCCTGCCTACGACAACACCAAAAGAAAAAAGTTTCACCATGAATCAGTTGCTAGTCACTCTTGGCATGTTTTATCATGGAATGTTTTAATATAGCTACAGAGTTGCAATTTCCCGGATAGTCCTATACTTCGATCTCATTTTGGTTGGAGCAATTCATAACAAATGCAAGTAAATGTTATAAGTCAATTAAATTACACGAACTATAAACTATCCACGATCGACTAAATATCATGTCTTTGCCGGGGCTAGCAAAAGATTTAAGCATAACTAATCACAAGAACGGGTAAAATGGAGTATACTGTATCAGAAAAGACAATTGTATTTCTGTAGATACCGTATCAGTAAAGACTACTGTTTTTCGGTACATACTGTACGCAGTACAGACTACTGTATTCCAGTACATCAGCTCAAAACCTCTACAACTCATCACATATAGTTAGACGGATATACTATGCTCGTCAAGCAAAGATTACCCTGGCACTTGGTGAGGCCTTCGGGAGGCTCGACAACTTCTTAAAATAGTCAAGCTCTTCTACTTCCGTCAGTCGACGTTTCATGGGGACAATTACCAATTTGTCCAGGGCCGCTGCGCTTTTGAGCAAGAGTTCTACAAGTTGAAGCTGACTCTTCCAAGATTTCTCATAGCCATGCATTGTGATGGTCTTGAGTTGTGGTGTCACATACGAGGAAGGAAGTTCTACTCGGAGCAAATCGGCACTGGCTTTGAAATCCTAATATTATGAGTAGAACAGAAAAGAGTCAAAGACGATCCATTAATTTGAGTAGGCTAATAAATCATCTACATAATCTCGCACATTCTTATAGTATGAAACGATATGAGAGAAAAAATTTATCATTAAATATGTGGAATGGACGAGGATTAATTTGAGTAGGCTAATAAATCATCTACACTTACTTGTGTGGTGTATATAACGAGTTCTTCCAAGTGTTTTAAACTATTCATCAAATGATAAACGCCTAAGAGGCAGCTTTCGCAGAAATCTTCCAGTTCAAGAACAATACGCTTCCATCTACATTCTAACAGCTGCAAATTTTGTATCGAATGGAGAAATTCCTGAAATGGAAGAAAATGGACATTAATAATCTCAGCAATTTCTCAATTAACGCCATATATATAGAGTAGGCATTACAGAAAGATGGATTGAAAAATCATAATCCAAGAGTTATATATTCGATTAACTTGGGTCCTTTTTTCGGACTAAATGTCAATTCACCTTCAATTCAATTCAGTTCGGTTAATGCTTCGGTTCAAAAGAACTAGGTTTAGAAGAACATACCTTAGAAGCATCACATGACAGTCGAAAAACTTCAATACCTTGAAATCTTCCTACATACACTTGATTTATCGTAGCTACATCATCGTCATAATCCATGGAAATGTTCAAATTTTTGATGTAGATGTTGCGGACAGATGAAACATCAACGATGTCTAGTAGCCAAGCCTTAATTTCCACACACAAATCTTTAAGATTAGGAAAGTAAAGCAAACTAGGACAGTGCCCTGCATGTGCACCATACGCGAGAACAAGCGATAATTTCACAATATTTGGAGCAGTTAAACGTAGCTCGTTCATCCCATAAGGATTCACAATAACGAGTTCCTGTAACGAAGGGCATCCAGATATAAATTTTTGGAAATTTTCATCAGACATATAAACATGGTCAAGTGATAACTTCTTAAGGGATCCTAATTCGACTTGAAATTCTCTGTCGAATGTCCAAGAATCAAGTTGAAGTGTAACAAGAAAGTGACTTGTGAACTCAGACAATTTCGAACTGCAACCAAAATAGTTGTATTCATCAGATAATATGATTTCCTTGGCTTGTCTATCCAACGCAAACCGCAGCCACTCTTTTTTATCATCACAACCCTTGTCCCTTAGGTCAATATAGTCGAACTCTATAAGAAGACGAAAACTATCAATTGAGAGATTTTGGTGAAGCAATAACACATTGCAAACGAAACGACAGAACCACCTAGTTTGATATCGCCTTTCCCTCAGACTAAAGTTGTTAAGATATTTACTCATGTCAAACTCAAGGGTATGAATCCAGGTCCAAAGGTTTCCGAAACGACGTAGTAAAACTGTTCTAACAGCATCAATGATAGGCATACATGAAAGAATCCGCACAATCACATCATCTGGCAATTCACTCAACCTATCTCGACCGACATTATCCTCTGACAAACGTATACGCTTTTGGTGCTTCTGTGAGGCTGCTTTAGATGTCATGGTTTTATCAATTGCTAATAACCTGATAACAATTTCAATATCACAGATTTATATTTCTGTTCAGATACTTAATATTATATGGTGCAACGAATCCACAAACACAAATTTGGTTAAGAAATTAAAAAAAGCGGCTACCAAAAACCTAAATTTTTTTTTTTTTGGATAAGACTGCCTTACACGAGAATATTTGTCACGAAATTGTTCAAATAATAATAGGAGAATTAGGAAACTATCAAAGATAGAATTATTATGTGATTAGGAAAGCGGTGTATTTGGTAAGTGGGACTCCCCTACCCCATGCCGGTTTTGGGCCCGCCTAGCCAACCCCGCCAGTGCGAATCTCAACCATACTCTTACATCAAACGCAGCCGTGCCAGGCCCTAAACGAAGATGAAATCTATCAATGGAGAGCTTTTGGTGAAGTATCAACACATTGCGGACAAAAGAACAAAACCACTGTTGTTTACGATGATTGCTAGTATTTTTAGAATCCGAAAAGGCTTCTAGGTATTCATTCAAGTCAAACTTACGAACTAAGGTCCACACATTTCCGAAGCCACGAAGTAAAACAGTTCTAACAGCATATATAGTAGATTAGTAGGCATACTTGAGAGAATGTTGACAATTATTTCATCTGGCATTTCACTCAACCTATCTCGGCCGACATCGTAATGACTAATTAAGACTTTTGTTAAAAATAATTTTCCTTATAAATCAACAACTTATCTTTACCTTATTTTTCGACTATAACTTTGATTCGTACTTTACACTCAGAGTTGTAATTGAACACTAGATATGTATGTTGATATACATACATTGGACTTATGCACTTACTTCTAAGTATTGTACTGTTCTTTCGTTAATCAAAGTTGGGGTAGCGGGAAATTGCCTACTTAACCGATATTTTTTTGTTTCTTGCTCCTTAATGGCTCCGCCCCTGCCTACGACAACACCAAAAGAAAAAGTTTCACCACGAATCAGTTGCTAGTCACTCTTGGCATGTTTTATCATGGAATGTTTTAATATAGCTACGGAGTTGCAATTTCCCGGATAGTCCTATACTTCGATCTCATTTTGGTTGGAGCAATTCATAACAAATGCAAGTAAATGTTATAAGTCAATTAAATTACACGAACTAGTCAAGAGAGGATCTCATTTTCCATTACTATATGGGTTTTAAATTGATATGGTAGTTAAAATAATGGGAGCAGAAGATTTAAGCATAACTGACAAGAATGGGGTAAAATGGCATATACTGTATCAGAAAAGACTATTGTATTTCGGTAGATATTGTATCAGTAAAGACTGCTGTTTCTCGGTAGATACTGTATCCGTATAAACTACTGTGTTTCGGTAGATACTCTATCCAGTAAAGACTACTGTATTTCACCACACATCAAAGCTCAAACCTCTACAACTCATCACATATAGTCTGACGGTCATATACTATGCTCGTCAAGCAAAGATTATCCTGGCACTTGATGAGGCCTTCGGGAAGCTCGACAAATAGTTAACAAAGTCAAGCTCATCTGTTTCCTTCAATCGACCGTTCATGGGGACAATTACAAATTTGTCCAAGGCAGCAGCACTTTTGAGCAAGAGTTCTACAAATTGAAGCTGACTCTCCCAAGATTTATCGTAGCCATGCAGAGTGATGGTCTTAAGTTGTGGTGTCACATACGAGGAAGGAAGTTCTACCCGGAGCAAATCGGCACTGGCTTTGAAATCCTAATATTAAAGAACAGAAAAGACGATCCATTAATTTGAGTAGGCTGATAAATCATCTACATAATCTCGCACATTCTTATATGAAACGATAT
>JAGPOY010005976.1:229-10842 GCA_018983105.1 Silene uniflora
TGACCCGACCCGAGTTGACCCGACCCGAACCCGACCCGACTGACCCGATTGCCACCTCTACACACCTACGAATTCAATCAGAGCACTAAAGCAGGTTTGTATATACATTGATCCCTCATAATTCCTCTTTTCCCTTGTGTTAATTCATGAAATCTTGCTGATTGTCCTTTAAAAGTTGCGTTAATCTATGTGTTTATTTTATTTAGGGTTTTTAATTAGGGTTTCATGGATTTTCTTAATTTGAAGTTTATTTATTGGTTTGGTAATTTGGTATCAATGATTTCTCACAATATGCATCTAGCACTCAAAATGGCAGACCAATTGATTTGATAATTTCAACAGTAGTCGCCATTTTTCTGATGTAATTGAAAATAAAGGGCATTAGCAATTGATTTTAATCCTATTAAAACAGAAGCTTAAAGGTTGAATTTTTAGATAGCAGTTGATGATTCACGCTGTTACCGTTATTGGGTTTGATATCAGGTGATGATTCGTTCTACGAAGTGTCGTAAAGTTTCGGAAATAAGAGATGAAGTCAGTTTGGACAGGATTAGTAGATTACCTGATGAGTTACTTGGTTACATTCTTTCGTTCCTCCCAACAGTGTGTGCACTGCAGACTAGTTTGTTGTCAACTAGATGGCGGTATCTTTTCACTTTAACAACTAGCCTTTCTTTTGATGATCGAGAATATTATGAGCTACGCCCACATGGACGTAAAACTCTCAATACGGGTTTTGAGAGGTTTGTTTCTGGAGTACTTGTGTTGCATAGAGTAACATCAATTCAGAAGTTGAGTCTGAAACTTAAACGCGAATGCGAATATGCTTCTTCACATCTCCTTTTGTGGATTAGTGCTGCAATACTGAAGGGAGTTCGACATCTAGATCTGTACATTTATTACCAAAAAATCTCTTTGCCCAACTGTATTCTCTGTTCTCAAACTTTGGTGTCACTAGAAATTACCTCGGTTAGCCACGAAGTGGACTTGAAACTCCCTAGATTAGTGTGCCTGCCAAGTCTCATGGTTCTTAAATTCTACAAAGTAACATTCTTGGATGCTGAGTCCGTTCAAAGGTTTTTGGTTGGTTGTTCACAGCTGAAAGAGTTGGTTCTTTTCGACTGTGGATTGGGTAGAGATCATGTTCACGTTTCTGCATTAGCACTTGAAAACCTGAAGGTATACTTTTGTCGAGGTCATGTCGAGTTTGATGCCCCTAATTTGGCAAGTATATCATACTCGTCTTCATGGTCTGATGTGGGTTTGGTTATGAACCTGTTGTTGAGGAAACCATGCTCTCCTTCTAGGGTTGAAGTAGGTTTTCCTTCCTTTGAATTTTATGGCCCTCTAGCTGAATATGTCCTTAATCTGATTAGAGGCGCCCAAAATGCCAGAGAGTTAATTCTGACATTTAACGCTCTCAAGGTACGTTTTACTCCCTGAATTCTTTTTTGGTTGTTGCTACTATAACTATTTTCATTTCCAAAGGAGTAAATATTTCATCATTTTTTGGTTATGTAAATACTCCGTATTATTTATGATGGAATACAACAAAATGGCTCACTTAGATGGTTGAGCTTCTTTTTGTTGTGAGGTGGCTGTCATTGATGCACTTCTTGATGCAATTTTCATATTTGGTTATTCTTAAACAACCTCTTGGTGTTGCAAACACAAGGGTAAGGGTAAGGTTGCGCACATCCAACCCCCTTTTACCTCCTAATTTACGGAAGCCCTTGAGCCATTGGGGGTAATGGTGTTGCGAGTTTAACTGAGATACTTACATCTTCCTTATTTAGGTATGTATATCGTTAGTCGGTTTGTCTCGCATGTAAGAGTCAAAGAAAAATGCCATTTTGGAGTTTTATCAACACTCTCATTATAGTATTTGTGCTTGTTTTTTTGTGAAGCTTCTTACCAGGCTTGATGATACCCGAATACCTACATACCCTAAGCTGAAAAGCCTGCGTCTTGATTATTGTTGCTGTAATACATGGAAGTATGTGACATCGTGGCTAACGAACTCACCTCAACTCGAGACTATTGTCTTTAATGAGGTAAAGGAAATTACCAAAGGATTTAATAGGACTTTGAGTCTTTGAAAGATGCGAGATTTTGCTCATTATTACTCTTAGTCAGCTATGGAATATTTGTTTAAGCATTCCTTGGTTACCCTCTTAAGTTTTTTTGTTACGTTTTCCTAGTTAGGGAAGTTATTTTGTGTTATAAACCCCCCCTTAATTTTTCTGAGTTGCATCCATGTGCCCGATGATTCGATGAACTCCTCTTTTATCACTCTTTATTATTCTACCGATACTGTCTATTAGTACTCATATATATTGCTTACACTTGCTTGTATGAACCAGTCTATAAGCAAACATATTATATGTCCCCTGGACTACTCTATTATTACTCTCTGTCACACTTGCTTGCATAAATCAATCCATAAGCAAACATATTGTCTATCCTTACGAATTATGAACTTGATTGTTAGGGCATTGCTGATACATGTCGTACAAAGCATGAGCAGGAGTGGCGCCCGCGTATGAAACTTGCTCCATTTTCATCTAATGTGAAAACCATTGAAGTTCATGAATTTGAGGGCAGGAAAATAGAGCTGCAACTTCTAAACTATCTGCTTGAGAATGCTGGGGTATTGAAGAAATTGATTCTATATAAATGTGGCTCTATGACGATGGAGGAGGAATTAAAGGTGAGCAGAGAATTGTTGATGTTGCCCAAGCCTTCAACATATTGTACTATAGAATTGAAATAACCACTCGACAATGGCGTGTGACTTTTTCTTATAATCATTATAAAAGAAAATAATTATCAGATGGGTTGAGTCACAGCTATTTGGAAGCAAATGAGTTTACGTAGATTCGATTCAGATATTGTTGTTATGATGCTCCCACTTATTTGGAGCAACAATATTTTTCTGATCCTATGTTTATCAGTTTATGACAATCAGTTTTCAGCACGACTCGATAACATATACTTTGTTCTTGCATAAAGAAAACCAAATGTTTATACTTGTGTTGGACCTTTTGCGCACTTGGTTTTTTTTTTTTGGGTGGAAAGGGAGCCCCACAAGGACAAATATATTGCTAATGGGGTTTGAATCCAGGTGATGAGTACCATCTTTCACGACTTTGTGCGCTTTGTTGAAACTATCAAGTTTGGACTAGAAGTTATGAAACAAGTAATTTTCATATAGTCCAAGGGAAGATGCCGAGTGCCTGTAAATTTGGGCACCTAACAACTCAATATTAAGCTGGTAATTCAAAGATATGGATACCCAAGGGTTCAGATAGTCCATGGGAAGAAGGCGAGTGCCACTAAGAGTACTAGCAAGCCTGTTTCGAGTGTTCCTCTATGAATGGCTTCTCATTGCTACAGGGAACTGTTGGGGGACCCCTGAGATAGGTCCTCTCGTCCTGATAATCTAAACAGTAGCATGAGTAGGAATGATACTCAGAACCCAAATGTAAGGTTTGGTTCGGTTGGAATTGCTCCTGATCATGAGGGGTGGGATCCTCCTCCGATACATGGATAACATAGCAGTGCGGAATGTCAGGGGTCTAAAGAAGGTTAAGAAACAAATGCTGAGATTCAAAGATTGTGTTTGAACTGTTCGGTTGCAGGACATCAATCTGATGGGTCGTTTTTACAATAGAAGGGAAAGTTCTCGGAGTTTTCAGTAAAATTGATAGGGCTGTTGCAAATTCTGAATGGATGACAACTTGACAAGGTTTTCGCAAGATACTGCATTCTTTGCTCCGGGGGGTAAGTTTGACCACTGCCCTGTTATCCTAAAGAACGTGCCACATTCTGAGGTCCCCTATTAAGCTGCTGAGTTATGAAGAGCAAGTGATATTCTACGGAAGTAAAAAAGTGAGCTAGCCTGCTTGAAAGTGCTCGAAGGGCTTACATGCCAACCCATATGATCCCCTATTAGCAGATGCTGAACGGATAATTGTTGCGGATATATACATGACGTTCCTCCAGCAGAGATGTAAAAGCTCAATGGATTCAAAAAGGGGATTTAAACAATGAGTTCTTTCATAAGAATATTAAGATGAGAAATGAGCGGAAAGCGGTACACTGCATCAAAGAACTGATGCCAGTTACATATTTCCCGGGATGCAGTTCATAATGCTTTTGTTTATACTCTCTCTCTTGACCAGGCACTGCAGCTACTATGAGTGAAGTGAATCAGCATATGATTGATGTAGGGCTGAAGGTCGATACTGAGATTCATGATACCCAATGTGCTCATTTCACAAGAAGTGGTGTACAAAAAGCTCCTGGTGCATAGATAAGAATAAGGCTTGGGGGCCTGATGGATTCAGCAGTAAGTTTTTCAACGATTCTTGGGATGTTGTGGGTGATGATTTTTGCAATGCGATATTTGATTTCAGACCGCTATCTTGACTTTGATACTTAAGAAAAAGAATGCAGATAGTGTTGTGGATTTCAGACCTATAGCGTGGTGTAACGTGGCTTACGACTTACAAGTGCATTACTAAAATGTTGCGTGCTAGGCTGAAACTGATACTGATGACTTAATCTCTGAAAATCAACGGGCGTTTGTTGCAGGGAGGAATATAGTACATAATATTATGATATGTCAAGACATTATTAGGAAGTATAACCGCAAGAGTTCTCCCCCAAAGTGCTTAATGAAGATTGATCTTACGAAGGCTTATGACACGATTGAATGGAGCTTCATTCAAGACATGCTATCTAAGCTTAATTTTCCATTCTCTATTCTTCCTTGAGTTCCTTCTACCATGATTGATTAGACTTCGATCACTATGTAAGAAAAGTGGTGGCGAAGGAACCCATTCTCTATTCTTCCTTCTACCATGAAGGATCCAGGGAGTTAATGCTTGTGAATGATGTGTGAGGTTGTTACGATAATTTATGGGAAAATAAATTTCATGTGGTGGAGATTTGAACTACTGATGAAAGGGATGGACTGGAATATTAAATAGGTAAATGGTGTTGTAATGGTGTTCCAATCCTGTAAACTGGGATTGGCTGGTCTTCTGATGTTGTTCTACTCATGGGATATACAGAAGGTCTTCTATTTCCATTACCGCTTCTTGTGCGCTTAAGCATGTGTTCGATGTTCCGTCCAAAAGCATCATTGGGAAGGTATAATGCAAAAAGGCAGCTATATGGAAGCTGTCAAGTCACATCATATAGAAAATTGAAGGACCGACAACCAGAGGAGAATTTCTCCGGAATGTCTTGCTTTTATTGGAAAAAATTGTGGGAGTTTCCAGGTCCCCAGGTCTGCAAAATTCTCATCTGGAGAGAAGTATTGATCTCGTGCATTATTGCTTTTTCTTTGTTTGCGAGTTCACCGGTAAACTTACTTGGCATTAATAGCAAGGCTGTAATTAACTGAAGTATTAGACATAGATCAGTTAACTGAAGGATTGTAGCATGTGTAATTTTTGCTTCTTTCATATGTTATCTTGGATTTTGGTCGCTTTGAAACGAAGCATTGCTTAGAAGAGAGAGTTTTGGGACTGGCGGAGTTTCAGGAAGAATTAATGCTTTTGCTTTTATTAACTTGAAGGATAGTTGTCGTATTGGTTAGTATGAAGATTGATGGAGCTTGGACATAGATCAGAGTAGCGCTTGGCCTGGATGGATTGTTCTTTTTCTTGGAGAGATTGAATGTTCTTATCTTGGCCAACCGTTCTTAGCTGAGGACCCTCTACAAGCGGAAGCTCTTGGAGTCACGAGTGGTCGCTTATAGGCAACGAAAGAGAAGACACTTCATTTAGCTCTCCTCCTGCATTGTTGCGAGCTAATCTTACAGTTCGCAATTGTGGAGGAGACTCATCATTGCATTGAAGGATCCCGACTCGTGAGTCATATTCACTGTTTTTCTCCCCACAGGACTAAAAACCACTTTATTTTTCTCCTAATTCTAAAATTAGGATGACATATTTCATCTCATTCATCCGATTCTTTAAATATGCTTTTGGCGTAGATTTTTAGGACTTTACATACATGAGATGTGAGTGTTAAATACTCCCTTAATCTCGGTCATTTGTTGCTCTTTTCCATATTGAGTGTCTCAGTCAAGTGTTGTTTTTTCTATTTTGAGAAAGGACTTGATGCACTAAATTTGTTCCACTTATCATTTAGCAATTAGTCATTTCTTTCCCCTTTCTTTGGTCTTTGTGTCAACGGCCAAAACTGATGCGTATAGGGCATCGGTATCGGGCCGTTGTTGCGTGAGTCGAGTATTAGCGGAACCGGAAGACATTATCGTGTTCTTTTTTTTGTGTATTTTGAATATAAAAGGGGGATATTTGCTCGGGTTAGACCTATAACTCGAACAATGGGCGAATTACTCAATACGCGTCAAGTAATCCACTCAAGCTTCGGATCACGTCCTAGGCTCAAGGCAAGGTTCGATCGCGTCGACCTCTAGGCGTCTTAGACACTAGTGTAACTACACTCGTGTTTTTCGACAAAATGAGAAAGCTTCTCAAACTTTTTTTTTTTTTTTAAATTCACTTCTTGTCCAAATGATTACAAACCTTGGCTATATATAGTCCCTAAAGTGCTTGGGCTCCAAGGCAACATTAAATGCTAAGGACAAATTCCTAGGTGCTTATTTAAAGCCCTTGACCATGTAGAAAAAACATGCTAGATTGTTTTAAAAACTAGGTGCATGAACTAAGTGAGGAAGACTAGGTTCATTCTCCTCCTTGGGCGGGACTCCTTATTTGTTCATTCGTATGATGCATTATTTATTTTTTTATTGCCCTTGTCGCTATCTGCATCATACTCTCTCTCTTAAAAAAGAATCGTCCCGATTCTTAGACCAATGTCGTCCCCCTGGATCGAATACAAATGTCTTGAACTTGTTGCACTCGTCCTTGGTGTGATTCAATTTCTCCTGGATAACAACACTTAGAACATCAAATAGAGTAAAATGAGTTTAGGTTAGGATTATTTTTGTGCTACTCTTTTGCACACCCGAATCCATTTTAACAAAGCAGCCCATAGTTTGACCCTCGATTGCGTGCTCATCGATGGACTCGTTGGCAGAAACAATAGG
Source organism: Silene uniflora (assembly GCA_018983105.1). Lineage (NCBI taxonomy): Eukaryota > Viridiplantae > Streptophyta > Magnoliopsida > Caryophyllales > Caryophyllaceae > Silene > Silene uniflora. The sequence continues at coordinate 7,317 of JAGPOY010005976.1, forward strand.
CTCCCAACCCTTTAGTCTCTCATTGATGGATTTTTCAAGTAGAGATTGGTAACGCTCTCCTTCTTGATGATAATAAATCATATAAGAGTTTATAGGCCTGGTAACCTTGAATCCGACGACACCTATTGTCTCCTCATCACTATAATCGTCAAATATTGGCGGCAAATCGAAATTCACATGGGAATCGATTTCCACCAGCATTTTCTTACAAAATAATGAACTCTGCCGGAGGATAACTTGATCGTGGCAGCGTGTCATCAAACTTGCCCCTATAGGATCGTCTTGGTTTAAGGAAATCAAGAGCCAAGGCTCTGATACCACATTTGATGCGTATAGGGCATCGGTATCGGGCCGTTGTTGCGTGAGTCGAGTATTAGAGGAAGCGGAAGACATTATCGTGTTCTTTTTTTTTTGTATTTTGAATATAAAAGGGGGATATTTGCTCGGGTTAGACCTATAACTCGAAAAATGGGCGAATTACTCAATACGCGTCAAGTAATCCACTCAAGCTTCGGATCACGTCCTAGGCTCAAGGCAAGGTTCGATCGCGTCGACCTCTAGGCGTCTTAGACACTAGTGTAAATACACTCGTGTTTTTCGACAAAATGAGAAAGCTTCTCAAACCTTTTTTTTTTTTTTAATCAAGACCCTTTGGACCGTCTCGATAAGTGAGAATCAAGAGCCGTAGCTCTGATACCACTTTTGATGCGTATCGCAAGCGGAAGTCTTAATTTGAACTAACAAATAAACGAAGGATCCGAATGCACTAGGTGCAACCCGATCGATCCGAGTACTTGTAGTAAGAATAACTGAAAGGAAAGGATATTTGCTCGATCTAGACCTATAGATCGACCAATTGGCGAATTACTCAATCGCGTCAAGTAATTCAACTCAAACTCGGGATCGCATCCTTTGCTTGAGGCAAGGTTCGAAACGCGTCGAGCCTTTGGTAGCCCTCTTACTCGTGTAACAACACGAAATAACAAGACAAGGTTTTTTTCACACAAGTGAATTTTTTTATCTCAAAACTTATTTCTTACAAATGAGAGACTTGGTCTTTATATAGCCAAGTTCTCCTTGGCCTCCAAGTTTAGGATTAAATACTACACAAGTTACTAGGTACCTAGTTATTTGTTTGGTCTTAGGAATAGAAAAACTAGGCAAGACTAGAAGAAAAACTAGGAGGATACATAAAACTAGGAAGTAGAAAACTAGGAGGTTCTAGGAACCTATCACACGCCCTCCCCCACGGTGCCTTGCACCTTTCTCACACCCTTCTCGGCTTACGGGCGTTCCTCGGGTCCTTGACTTGTGATCATGCAAAAAAAAACAACAATTGACCGCGATAGAGAGAGTAGTAGTTTTATTGTTTTAACCGTTCATCTAAACCCAAAAAGAAAAACGTAAAAAATAAAGAACAATTACCAATAAAGAAAACAATAAGTCTTGCTTGTGACACGTTGAATAATATCATATTATGTGCAAATGGTAAAAAAGTGACCCCACATGTAATATGAAATATGAAGTGACAAGTTATCTATTAGGTAATGTGTAATTTGTGACCAATTTTAACTTCAATGTTATATAACTGAAATGGTTACATAGTCAGTTATAATGGTTATATCTGCTTATATTTATTAAATTTATAATGTTTTCAATTTTCTTACAAATGTAATAGGTTACAATGTTTATTAAAATAGTGACAAGTTGTGTATTTGAAAAATGTGTAATTTGTGACTAATTTGAACTTAAATGTTTTCAATTTTCTTGCAAATGTAATATGCTTACAATACATATTAAAATAGTGACCACTCACAAGTTGACACACTTATATGGTTATTATCCGTCCCATTTCATACTAATATGATACTTATTCGACCCGTCACAAGCTTGTGACGAATAGTGCCGTCACAAATGAGAATTTGTGTAAATAAAAACATAAAGAATCTGTTGAATAGGCGATTGCAGTAAATAAAAGGAAATTTGACGGTCCACTAATTGAGGTTAGTGGGTCACAAGTGAGACGGGCCATGTTCCTTTTAAGGCCCAGCAATCAAAAGTGAAGAAATCAAGCATGAAATGAAATAATGAAGTAGACGTGTAAGAATATTCTAGTAGTATATTTCATGTTATTTGGTGTATCCTTTTGTAATCTTTGTGGTTACGATATTATTTCATAATATCGATATTATAGGCTAGAATATGGGCTAGAATATTTACCTTCCGTTATTATAGCTAGGGTTAGATGAGGACTCTTGTATATAATACGATGTTGTACATCGACATTATTAATTCAATTCAATACAGAAAACTTCCCCATCTTTGTTTCTTGTTTTATCATGGTACCAGAGAGATCCTAAATTATCAAATTTTTTTTTTTCTTTCATCCTTTCTCGAGAGAATGACAGGCACCTCTGAGAACAAAGGCGGTGGGAGTGGACAGAAACAACCCATTCCAATGTCGTCCCCTTTGTTCCTTCACCCATCCGATAGCCCTAGCCTATTGCTTACCCAAACTATTTTCAATGGGGATAATTATGACCTCTGGGCAGATGCTGTACGGAATGGACTCGATGCCAAAAACAAATTGGGGTTCATCGAGGGCAAGGTAAAACAGCCGGTTCTTGCTCAAGGAGATGAAGAAGATATTGAGGCTATTGCTTGGAGACAAAGCACGGCCATGGTGAAAGCTTGGCTTCGGAATGTAATTAATCCCAAATTACATCCAAGCATCTCGTTTTCTGGAACTGTTTCTGAAATATGGGAAGAATTAAGGGACCGTTATTCCGCTGGAAACGCACCAAGGGTTCACCAACTGAAGGCGGATCTGACTGAATGCAAGCAAGGGGATTTATCAGTCGTTGAATACTACACTCAATTAAAAACAATCTGGGATGAGTTGAGTGGTTACTGTAACACCCCGATTTATTAAGGAGTCTTTAGCAAGGCATTCCCTAATAAACCGGACTGTTACCATCTCGGTTTCCCGAGGTAGTGAATAACAAATTAAACTCCAAGGCAATATATAAAATTTCTCATTAACTTAATTATTACAAACTCCCTTTACATTAGACTACAAAAGAATTAAACAGCGGAAACGACATAAATAAAAGTGAGGGTCTTCTAAATAATCATCTACTACTAAGTCTTCTGATCAGATGCCTCACGCCCGTCAAGCTCCCATCTTATCTCATAAACCTGTCAAGTCTGCTCACCAATATTTGGATCATCACAGGTGTTCACGAATACACAGGGTCAACCACGAGGTTGAGTAGGGTAATACATTGCAACAAGAAAATATGATATGCATGCTCCACCGCCATCTCCACCTCCATCTCAATCACGTCTCATAACCCGGACAACCCAGCCATACCGATCCCCGGTAGACTATAAATCGACCGTCGTCGATATATCGACCGAAGTCGATCTGCCAGCTCAACAGCCGAGGACACCAGGGCAAGTCCTGCAGAACCCGCCTGGGCCTTATCACAACACCACATCGTGTCACCACACCGTCACCACCACA
>JAGPOY010005977.1:0-10625 GCA_018983105.1 Silene uniflora
AGCGCCTAAAGATCAGTGTGTCTGAATACAGGCACAAAGTAACAGCTGGTGTGAGCTCTCTGAGTTTCAAAATGAAGGAGTTTTTTCAGGGGCATAATCAAGCTGATAAGATTGTCGAGGAGGCGACCGCTGAGACACTTGACGAGGGGCGACCAATCTCAAAATATGTGATTTGGTTAATCAAGAGAAAATTAACAGTAATGAGCTTATCCGAGGCATAAGAAGCGTATCATGAAGAAGAACCCTAGGATTCATTATTTATCCTTGATGTTGCTTGAAACTATTGTTAAAAACTGCGAGAAAGCCTTCTCTGAGGTGGCATCTGAGAGGGTTCTTGATGAGATGGTAAAGCTGGCGGATGACCCTCAAACTGTTGTTAACAATAGGAATAAGGCTCTTATGCTGATTGAATCATTGGGAGAGTCCTCAAATGCGCTCAGATATTTACATGTTTTTGAAGAAACATACAAGGTATGTTACTATGTCTTTTAGACACTTGTCTTCAGTGCTCCATTTTTCACCTCCATTGATTTGACTTTTTACCTTCTGATTGCAGTTTGTCATATTCTTTTGTTTTTTTCTTGGATAGAAGCTGTTTGCCAAATCTAAACTTGGTGAAAACAGTTTTCTTATGGTCGGTCTTCATTCTTCAATTTGGTGATAATTTGTTTTAGAACTCTAAAACTCCTTTGATAGAGCTTCATTATCGTTTGGATGAATAGTTTTAACATTCATGACAAACTGTTCAATCCGTCAAAATCTTCAATGTCTTCCGATTATATTCCTCCTTGACCTATTTCATCACCTGTTGTTGCCTTGTAGTATTGTACTCTATTTTTTGGCTTCGCATACCCTAGCGGCATAGCGTGAGTGGTTCTGGTACATCTATCATGTGTTGTAAGTTTTTCCCATCATGCGAGCGTTAATCTGATTTGTAGGTTAACTCATGCAAACACCCTCTTGAAGCTGCTTCTATCTGAAAAAATAGAGCTCTTGTCATTGTCATTGATATTTCATATGGAGTCATTCTTTTATCTTTTGGATGGGGGTTTAAACTTGGGTAACAATGTTGCATGCTGATAAAGATTAGGAATTTTTATTGGGAAAAACCCCTAGTTAAGACTTAACAGTATCTTTCATTTCTAATACTAAGTTCAACTGTTTGAGTAATCCCAGAATAATTTTTCCCACTACCGCCCCCTCTCCTCCACCTCCTCCTCCTCAACACCCAACATATGCTCAACGCCACAACCTTTCTCACATACACCAGTGAGCAAACACCTTTTCAACCCTAGTTTCAGAATCGCTGCCAGCATTACAGGTGATCCCTTCCACCACTCCCTCCATCATCTTCACTCTCCTTCTCATGCAACTACTCAATCCTCTTCAGTCGACCCTCCTATATTCTCTCCTATCATCAAATTGCTGAAGGAGTATAGAAGAAGAGAAAAAGGAGAAAAAACAATGAATGGTCTAGAGTTTGATTAGTAAAGAAAAAGAACAAACAAATGATTTTGAGTCCAAAATTCTGCACAAATTTAGTTTAATTTACGTAAATAGTACTCCACATGTTATTTTAAGTTTGTAAATGGAACTTCAACTCTGTTAGTCAAGGGTCAAAATTAGAGTAAATCACTAAAACTTCAGATTATTCCCATTAATTTTCCAACAATTATGGGTAACTATTTTACCTCCTTTCATAAATCCTGATGCCTTTGCTTTTGCTTTGCTTTTATAGAGCTTGAGATCAAGAGGAATCTGGTTCCTAGGGCGTGATGGTGAGAGTTTGGCACCCATTTTTATTCCTCCACGCGCCGCCTCTAAAGCAAAAACAAATGCAATTCTTGCACAGAGAGACGTTCCTGAACAAACATACTCAGCTGAAGTGGTTAAAGTAACATTTGACGTGGCACGAAATAGTGTTGAACTCCTTTCAACTGTTTTATCATCTTCTCCTCAACAAGATGTCATGCAGGTATCAGTTATCCCATCATGTTTTCAAATTACTTTTGCCAACATATATCTTGCTCCTGTTAATTGTCTTTAAGACTACCGAGCGAGTGGTTGGTAATATCTTTTTTGGAATACTCAAGTCTCTCAAGGAGGGGATATGGAGTGATTAATGGGAGAGGAAAGGAATGTCTATGGAGATTTGGTGAAATTGGTGACTTTTTTTATTCACAAATTCTTGATTAAAACCGTTCTAAATAAGAATATTTTACAACGGAGTTATAAATCCATCTAATCCCACACTTTTTTGAGGGGGTGATGGTGCTTTCATTCCCTTCGTTATAATTTACAACGGTTGTAAGCAAGACTTACTGTTGTTCATACTACTTTGTTAATTATATACTCCATTTTTTTTTACAAGGTGGCAGTTAGACTTTCAACTTTTAGGAGAATATTTTACGGAAATTCATGAAACTTGTGTCTATGCACTCCATGGTAGTAAATTTGGGTTCGAGTCATCATCTCGTAGTTGGTCATAACAGATTGATGACCTGATTTTGGCATACCGTTTCAAAATGCGGATGTGGAAACATTTGAAACTTTGATACCTCTTTTAAGATGTATTAGATATATTAGGAAAGTTAGTTATGGTTAGTTAACTAACTAAGGTTGTTATAAACTAGGATTAGGAAAGTTGCTTACAAGATAACCAAATTAGGAAAATTTGTTATGTTTGGTTGTACTATATAAGCTGAAGAAAGCTCATTGTAAGATCATAACTTTGTAATACACAAATCAATATTATTCAATCAATATGAAATATTCATACATTCATAAGATTTTACATGGTATCAGTATAATGGTTTCGATTTCTAGGAATACCAATTAGGGATATTCATCGTCTTCATCTTTTCTGGGTTCATTTTCTTGATTTTTTATGGGTTTCATATTCATTCTGGGTTATTCAAGTCATTCATCTTCAATCATAGTCTTGATTGCAGATCTTATTTCAACAAGATTGTTAGGTATAATCTCAGCTTCTTTTCTATTACATATACGCTTCCGCTACTACAATTCAATTGTTTACATATCCTCAAAATTCATATCGTGCCGAATTCTGAAACTGTTGTTCCTTCTTCATCCTATGAGTATTATAATGACCCTTTGTTTTTGGCTCAAACTGAGCAGTCTACTTCTAGCAGTTACCTCTATCTTTGATGGGCATGATTTCATGGGTTGGAAGAGGGATACATTAATGACCTTAGTATTAAAGAACAAGGATTTTTTCATTGATGGAACCTTCCCTAAACCACCTAAGATAGATAAGAAATACCATCAATGGAATAGGTGTGATTTCATGGTTAAGAATTGGATTTTAAATTCACTGATTAAGCCATTGTATAACAAAAAGGATAAATTTGAAAATTAATTAAAAATTGTCGACGATTCAAAGTAATTTGTAGACGACTAGACATACATAAGGCAAAAATGGTTTTGTTCTTCTTCTTTTCATATGGCCCATTTCAGGAGCAAAAGGAATGCAAGCAAGGCCCAATATTTTACTCGGTCTTGACCCATTGTTTCATCTATTTGTTTTCGTCCTGAATTGATATCCACATGACCCAAAAAAAAATGCGGAAACGGTACAAAAATCTGAAATAACCTACTCCGTAGTCAATATGATATCAATTTTTAAAATGAGCAAATAATAATAAGCCGGATTATAAATTTAACCAAATTTTAAGAAGGGTAAAATGTGTGTGAAATGTGCGGAAATTATAGCTTCAAATTTTGATTAGATTGCAAAATAACTCGAGTTTGAGTTCAAATCAGCTCGGTTACATATTTATATCTATTGATGAAGTATTATTCATAACAAGGTACGGAGTATTCGTTTACCTTATGTTTCACAAGATCTTGTGAGAGACAATTCCTTGCCCATTTTTATAAGTACGTCATTTTATTTTATACTCTCTCCATATCACACTAATGGTAATATGGACTCACTTTTCTCGTCACAAAAAGTGAGTCTATGTTACCATTAGTGTGATATGGAGAGCGTATATATCTACCTGTTTGTGTGGAAATAAACGTAGTACTTTAAGTTACCCTCAAGGTCGTAATTAATTTCATACTCTTTGTGATCTACCTAAATATGAAAGGCTCGAGTCATGGTTGTTGTCACTTGGTCAATTGGTCGCCAATGAGATATCCGTCTTAAATTTTAAAACGAGTTAAATACATATCAAATTACATGGTAAGTTCTTTATTGATTCCATGAATGCCAAAAGTCATATCTCGATTAGAAGATTATACAATAGTATTTGACTCGTTTTAAGATTTAAGACGAGTATTCCGTCTTAAGACTTGGGAGTTGGACTATATAGTGTATGTGTAAACATGTCATAATATCAATTAGACAGTCTTTAGTTCTTTTACACTCACGCCCGCAGCTTCTGTCCACGTCGTTACCACTGCGGTCGGTGAGTCAAAGACACAAACGGAATGATAAAATTGATAATTGAGATTTGATAAGCAGGAAACTAAACTAAGGGAAGATGGAAATAATTGAAAGTTGGGTTAGGAAGCACAAATACGAATATAATGCAGCAATCCGGCATCCTTTTATTCACAAAATCCATGATGCTTCTATTCAATCTTCCTCTTTCAAACGCTGGCTGGTTTGTTCTCAATTTCTCCCTTTCCCATTTACTTCTCTTTGTTTTGATTAATGCACTAATTTATTATTAATGGTACTCTGTTATCATATACCCCTTTGCTGATCATTGCAATCGGTTGCGGTGTAAATTTGTGTTGGGTTACAGGATTAAGATACTTTGAAGTTTGATCATTGAGTTTAATTTGGGTTTTGTAAATTGTAATTACTCCCTCGTCACGGTCATTTGTTTACTTTTGTTTTTAGCACAAAGATTAAGGAAACGGGAGGGGGTCATTTGAGGGTAGTATTATTAGATGTAAGGTGGATAATATTGAAATTGGGTGATCACTAATCAAATAACCCTTTAGAGGCATACCTAATATAGAAAGGTAAACAAATGAATTAGACACCCTAAAATGGAAACGGTAAACAAATGACCGGGACGGAGGGAGTAGTATTTTGTAGGTGGGGGGGGTTCGGGTGTGCTCCAGGTTCAGCAATACACGAGAGCGGACGATTCAAGCATGCGACCTATTATTGTTTTTGCTTCAAGGGAGTAGAGACCTATTTGACAGATAGTTTACATTTTCGGAAATACCATGCTAGCATACTAAACATGTATAAGTGTTCCTACTTTTCAGGGTCAAGATTACTTATTTGTCAGGAATTTCATTCCTTTTTTGGCGAGTGTCCTAATAAAATGCTCCAAAGAGTCGAATGATAATAATGATATGGATGTTATTCTAGCTGGTATGGCTTCTCTGAATGACGAAATTGCATGGTTTAAGAAAGAAGCTGAGAAATGGGATGTTCAGCTTACTGCCATTACTCCGCATAAAACCAACCAGAATTACTGCAGGTAACTAATTAGTCAAGCTGCCGAGTTGATGGATTTTCCCTCTTGCTCTTAGATACTGTGGCTTCAGAATGGCTAATGATGATGTAGACATTCTTTGACCATCTTATCACAATACATTTGCTTGCACATAACATTCTGTAGCATTTTTAACCTTTTGTATCCTGAAGTCGAGAAGTAGCATTCTTTGGCGTTCTTACAACAGTGTACTAAGAGTAGTCAAGAACAACTTTTAGTCTGATGAACTACTTTCCTAGATTAGTCATCGTAAGTTTATTTATTTTCATCTTTAAGACTTCAACCATGAGCATTGACTGTGAAAAACATACTTCTGTTCCTGACTGTCTATATATCAACTCATATCAGGATGCTAGGAACGAAACTTCTGTTCGTAGTCTTGTATATATAGTAGTCATAACAACTCTCAACTCTCAATCTCACGTATTTGCTTAATACTTCAGTTTTCTGGAGAGCCTGATGCAACCAAATGTCAGTTATGCGGTAGCAATCACGGCCTTTTGGGCAATAGAAGCTGTCTACCAACAGAGCTTTGCTTACTGCCTTGAAGATGATGCTAAAACTCCTGAAGAGCTGAGAGGGGCATGTGAAAGATGGGGAAATGAGGGGTTTGGCCAGTACTGTAACTCCCTCAAAGAGATTGCTGAACGAAGGCTATCGGAGGCATCGGAAGACGTGCAAGCCAAAGCTGAAGCAACCTTTTTGCGTGTTCTTGAGGAAGAAGTTCAGTTTTGGAACATGAGTGAAGGGCGACTGCCTTCAGAACAGAACTGACTGTTTTCCTAAGACGTGAATGTGTATCAATGTATGCATGTATCTCTAGGTTTGTTTTCTTAATGGGGCATGACTGTGTATAGTATGTATGTCAGTGTTCTGGAGTGTCTGTGGCTGTCGAACATCAGGCCTGTTTTCTTAATGGGACATGAATGTGTAATAATGTACGTATGTCGCGGTTTTGGAATGTCTGTGACTGTTGGACATCGGCTTAAAGAATAAAGTGACGGATCTGAAGGTTATCTAGTTTAGTTGTCATTTCTCTTTGCAGTACATTAGTCAAAGACAACAATAGTTCCAGAACATGAAAGCTATAATCCGGATCTTCTTCTCAGGGCAATGTTCTGGAATCAATTCAAGATTTGGAAGAAGCCTATGAGAGTCATATGTTGTCAAATCATGCAACAGTAGACTCTCGCGTCAAGAACGGAAGGATTTTAGGTCAAATTGTCATCTTATAGTCAAAAGTGTCTCAATACAAGGTTGAGACGGTGTTAGTGTGTACTCCGTATTTGAGTTTGTGCTGACAACCTTAACTCGTTCCAAGACATCTAATATAGTTGTCATGTGTTGATCCTAAAGGCCAATTTTGAATGCCACAATACACAAATCTAATGAATCTCGTTAAGAAGCATCGGAATAGGTGTTCATCGGATGTAGCAATGACAATTAATACTAGAAGCCTAGAAGGTACGAGTACCTCATCTTTACATTATTAGTTTACTTGCAGATGTAACCTGTTTGGACATAGCGTTCGAAATGGTCTTGTCAAGAATAGACTAAAGATCATTGGCTAGGATCCTACTAGCAAATTATCAGTGACGGATCTCGAGGCTTAGCAGAGACATTCGCGTCTACTGGACAATTAAAATTAAGATTTTCTAATTTTTGAGCTTAGGAGGTTCGAACTTGTATCCATTATACCATTCTTTTTAAGCAGTAGTCTAAAACATTTTCGATAAAGATAAATCCAAGATTAAAGTCATAAAGAACGGGGCCTAAGACTAACAAAAACTCTACACTTCAATAAACACAAACTATAAAACCTTCCTAGAATTCTAACAAAGAGAAATAATGGCGGAAGTAAAGAAGAAGAAGAGTGAAATGGAGACCCAACTCGTGCAAAAAGTCTCCGACACCATTTCCGCCATTAATTCTGCTCAATGCGTCGACGACGTCGTTTTATCCCTTTACTCCCTTGCTTCCCTCCTCTTCCCTATTGATACCTCTTCTTTATCTGGTAATTCTTCTTCACAACTCCCCATTTTTCCATTAATTTTTGTTTAATCAGCAATTTTGGTGATTTTTCAGTGGCGCCCCTACCCCTGAACAATGAAAATTTTGAAATTTTTAGTTTAAAGTTTCGATTTTTCAGTTTTCTAGTTTTACTGTATTATATAAGTAGTTTGCCCCCACTGAAATTTTTCGCCCCTAACTGTAAATACTGGTTCCGCCACGGCTGGTTTAATAGGTGTAGCTAAGAAAGTTTGGAACTTGATGTGATTATTCTATAATTTTGTTAATTTAATGCTAATCCCATTTCTTAATTTTAATTTACCTTCAATGTCTTACAATTGATTCAAATTAAAATAAGAAAAATCAATTTATTGTTTGCTAATGTTTATATGTTCACTGAATTGGCAGAGGTGATATCAGAGCAATATAGGGACCAGGTAATTATTCTTGTAATGTTTTCAGTTTATAATAAGCTAATGTCATTAGGAAATTGTATCTAAAACCGGATTCTGTATATTTTCGGAAAACAATATATGGGCAATTTAAGCTTAGGAATGTCATACTTTAGAGGGTGATGATTTGTTGGAAGCTTCAATGGTTATTGTAGGTTGGAAGGAGTAGAGTATAAGGTATTCTTGTTGATTTTTGATATCTTTGGTTGACGTGTGAGGTGTTTTGAATTGGTGTTTTCAGCTCAAGACAGAAGAAGTTACTTCTGAGAGTGAGCAGAGGAATCAGCTTTGGGAAGGATTCTATCGAGGGGTTGCATTTCCTACGTTGGCTCGGTTTTTGATTTATGGTATAATTTTTTTCCATTATAAATCGACAACAAAGTTCCTTACGTAGCTGGCTTGATGTTTTTGGTTAGATTGTGTGGGATGATGATAGAGTTTCTAATGACAAGATAAAATTTGCATGTTAGAAAGTAAGAAAGGTAATATGGCTTATGTCTAATAAATGTGCTATTGAGAATCAATGCTATAAGTGAACATCTTTGGCGCAGGAAATTATATGCATGTATTTTACATTTGAATTCATTTATGGATTGTGCTGCCACGGGAGCGTTGGGGGAAACCATAGAAGGTTCGGATTCATGGTATAAAACCATGAACGTAGCTCATCATTTCAACTATTTTTCTCCTTTTGTTTCTCTGGGAAGGGCGTGGATTTTTTGTTATTTTTTTTTTATTTTGGCAGCGGTGTGGGATGTTGTGTGTATGTGTGTGCAATATGCCAATATAGCATGTGTAGTATCTCTTTTGGGTGGCGAGTCGTCTGTAGCTCTGATTTCTTGTCTCAACTATAGTTATAGTATAATGTTTAAAGGATGCTTGAGTTCATTTATATTATTAACTGCCAACACAGTTAACACATATCAAGATAAAATGATCATCTGTACTTCCTTTCCTGCAGATGTTGCTTCCAACTGGCTGCCTCGTTTACCACATACAGCACAGAATCTTGTTTATGATGTATTTTTCATGAAGGGTCTTTCTACTGAGGTTGTTCAGGCTGTGATCCCCTGTCTAGACCACAATGCCAAAATTGTTAGATCAAATGCTGAGAGGTGATTTCTAGTTTGATTTCCGCTTGGTTTGATTTCTAATTATGTTCGCAAAAGGTGATTTCTGTTCTGTGTTGTTTACAACGTTGCTTCTGATTTCTGCAGATTAATTGTAATCTGCTTGTTAGAAAACGAAGGTGTTATTCAGATTGCCAGAGATCTTAGTGTTAACAGCAAATCTGAAGAAAACTCACAATCTGTAGTTAAGCTGACAGTGTCTAGAGTGGCTCAGGTTGTTGCATCTGTCCCTGACAAAGCCCGCCGTGGAGCCCCAAAATCTCTTTCACCTCAGTATCCTTTCCAATTTCCAATTAGCCAATTGCACTACTTTCCGCTCATAAATGTTGAAGCTCAAAATCGCTGGTTTGAGTGTTTTACCCTCCAATGGTGATTGAGAGCTCAACGTAATAGACATCTTAGGTCAATTTTTATCTAATTGAGGATATTTTCCAGTAGTAGTAATAAGTCTAGTGTTCCTAGATTGTTGATGTATATTTATCCTTTACAAAGATCACCAGTTATTTTTTCAAGAATATCACAACTCAGCTTCTGGCTGGAGCCGAAGAGAAAAGCTTGAAGGCATTTGGTGGATACTCCATATCTACTAGCACTGTTGTGGATGCCACCTTTCAGTTTGTTGGAGAAATGTTCACTCGCATTTGTCGACGTGGGTCAACTGGTAAGGCAAATATCTATTATAGGGTATCTTTGTTACCTTGTGCCCACATATTGGTGTATTGTTGGCCGAAACTCTTAGACTTTGTCCGGAAATAATGTTCAATCCTACCATCTGGGCGGTCTGCTTGTGTTACTCGATATTTTCAAACTTGTACTTCACCCCATCCCTCGAATTAGTTCCAGTCTGTTTATATACGCGTCACGTTTTCTTGTATTCTGCTTTCTTATTCTATTATATTTTCAAGTGTCCTGTTTTGCCTTCTGTTCCCCTCTCTTATGGGTCTGAGCTTGAATGGTGTTTCCGTATTCAATGGAGCCAAAGACTCGCTTTTATTTGGTTCTAGTCTTTGGTGCTCTGTCATGATAGAAAAAAGCAAAATATCGCCCTAAGCTTGGCTAGTCTGCTGTGCTTCTTCTTACTATGAAGCAGAGGTCATTTGGTACCATTTTCGACACAATTTTCATCATGGGTAATGTTACTGTTAGCTTGGTTGAAATGATTTAAAGTTATGAGAAACCTAAATGCTATATTATCTATTTCCTTCAGCCTATATCTCAATGCATCCACCGTCTTAAATGCGGCTAAGTCAGTGTAAATGCCTATGCATGATACAGTTGTGTGGGTGGCTGGGGTGCTGGTTGAAGTCTGGTTCTGCTGAGTGTCTTCCAATCAAGAAGGTTGGTTGTTTACGCTGATTTGCATCTTTACTGCAGATTTGCTACTGAGTGAATTGATACCTCATATCCTTAGACGTGTACGGAGCTTTCTTTCATCACATACAGATACTAACCTCGAGGGTGATTTCATGTTAGACTCCGGTTTTGAATTCTGGTTTCTGATGATGGAAATCATCAAAGATGCATATGTTGTGGAGAGAATGGCTGAGCAG
>JAGPOY010005978.1:0-10625 GCA_018983105.1 Silene uniflora
GCCCACATCTCTAGGCCCATATGATTGTGTACTAGGTTTAGGTTTTTCTTATGTCATGTAGTATATATATACCCTCATGTACAGCAGCATCCAACAACACAAAATATTGAACATCAATATACAAATTCATTCAAAACCAAAGCAACGATTTTTATTTGCTCTGTTCTCTGTTCTTACAAGTTCATCTCTTTACATCATCAACCTTGATACTAATGGCTCTAAATCTCAAAAGTTATCACTCAGTACTAGAGTTATGCAACATAATCAAATAAAAAAAAAATGGAAAATGAGAAAAGATAAAAGAGTATACCATTCTATTTCGAGATGTTGAGCTGAAACTACTGTCAATTCAGTTGGTTATTTTTGGGAATTTTATTTAAATGTGTTAAGGTTTGTATCTTTACCCAAATAGCCAAATTAATTGACATATTCCAAGTTTTAAAGGTGTCCGTAGACAAGTTCTTATCGATGGTCTGGTCGTATTTTTACAATATCTAACGGTTCTAAATTTACGCATAAAAATAAAGGAAAAATAGGAGTGAAAGAAGAAATCCCCCTACTACTAAGAGAATTACCCCTCAAAAAGCATCTAGCTAAATAAGGTAATAACTAAACTTTCTTGCTTTACATTATCATTATTATCTTTTAAATAAATATATTTTACTATTTAAATTCTAATCTTTATTAACTAGATAATTATGTTATATATCTTCATTGAAATAAAATAAAATTATTATTAAACTATAAATTATAGGTTGCTAAATTTATCAGCAATGCAATAATTATATCGTAGAGAATAACTTGGCGCATACTTACTATTAGCTTTGTGACAGAAAAAAAAACTTCATTAAAAATAATCACAATTTAACTTAATTCTCTATAATTAATTTTATTTTAATTATTTTTGTTTCATATTAAACTACAATGGAGTGAAATATTAAATATTAGTGAGGTTCAAATTTTAAAAATGGAGTATAAATAATACACTAAAAAAACAAAAACTCTAAATACTGCGCAGTGACGCGGGATCTATACTAGTTAGTATTTAAAGAGATTGTGAGAGAAAACGGAGAGGAAATTGAGAGAAAGGAAATGAAGAGGATCCATTTCCGTTTTAAAGTACTCCTGGCTTATGCTTGATGAGCCAGCCATCAGCGCCTACAGCGCCACATCATGTCCAACACTGATTTAATAGATTGAGTTTATACTCAGGCTTATTATTCAACAAAGTCGCTTTGGCCGAGTGGTTAAGGCGTGTGCCTGCTAAGTACATGGGGTTTCCCCGCGAGAGTTCGAATCTCTCAGGCGACGTTTTTTATTTTTTATTTTCTATTTTTTATTTTTTATTTTTTACTTATGTACTCCTTTATGACGCCACACGTACCACACGATCGAAATCACCACTAATTTCAACCCTTTTTTTTTTGGTAAGAAATGCTACCACTTATCTGATTGTGTGATTGAATGGAGTAGATCAAAAATTGGACCTTTAAATTTACCGTTTTCATCAGTAATTATGTATCGGTTCAACACCACGAGTTCGTAGACACAAAGGCGTCATAATTTTCAATACAAAGTTTATCCCAGGCATCAAACCTCTCTCGGCTCTATGTTAGTTTCATTTTGTACAATATTTTTAGCGTAAAATTGTCTTCTAAGAGAACTTGTGGTTTCCTACTTAGTGTCACAATCCAACTCGTCTTTAACTCTTTAAGGTCGGTCACGAGACTTTGCATAACTTAACAATAACAATTACTCTCATTACATTCGTCTTAATCAATAGTTTACACTTACCTTATATTTATTGGGACAAAGGAAGTATAAATTGTACTCCTGAAGCTTGTGTTTACACCAACCACGTAAATAATGGCCCCTACTACTTGCAAAGTGTCTTTAGCAGCTGCGTGTTTGTTTGATTCAATTTTATGCCCAATTGTCTTGACTCTATGATTTCAAGTATGGCATAGACTGGTGGATGAGATGTGATAAGTTGGATCAATTCACAAACCCCATAACATTTCCAAAATTCATTTTTGGTTTCGAAAATTATTGAAAATGGTCAACGTAAATTTTATAGTATCTCACCTTATTTTAATGTAGTTTGGTTCAGTCCAATTTCATTAAGTTCAGTTCACATAATGTTTAGATTAGTTCAATACTTTAACCTCATTCAAATTCAAAGTGGTTCAACTTAGTTCAACTCAAGGTCAAATTAAACTCTATAATATTTCAATTCAGTTAAGATTCACTAATTCATGTTAAGAATTAGAAAAGAGTGTTCCATAAATGGATTTGTATTACTGATTGTCGTCTTATATAATATACGGTGAGGCATTTATAATATCTCACATCTTAATTAAACCCTAATCCTAATTCAGCAAATGTTAATGATAGCCGGCCCTAAGCCTAATCATCTAATACTCTAATATCCTAATAATTCAATTGAAATTTGAAATTAGTATAACAAAAAAAAAAAAAAAATTAGTGCATCAATCTATAATCAATGAGAAATGTACCTTTAACTATTAAGTTCAGTTCACATAATGGTCTATCTATACATAATGAAAGATTTTATTTGAGTTTCACTTGCCCTTGCTTAGAACAGCCAAACGGGTATACACGCTTCACTATAAAAACGGGTTCGAATACTATCACTTAATGATAGTGGGAACAAATTTTTACTCGATTTATACAGCTGCCCTTATAAAAATGCTTTTTATTTAACCTATTTTTATCTAAAACGAATTATACTCATCTTAAACAAAAAATTGGGTTTAACTCTTAACTTTACATGAGTTTTAAAAAGTAGAGATTCTTCTACTAGTCTACTACGGAGTACTATTGAAATCTGGTCCATCCTTGTTTCACAGGTGAAAATGTGAAATAGACCTAACACTGTTTGTTACAGTTGTTTCCAACACTTCAACTACAGATCACAGAGTCACAAATTTAATTTTTAGAGTTTATTTTAAAAGATACACCGTAAGTGTTTAAGCAATTGAAATACTAAGACTTTTTTTTTTTTTACAGCAGTAAAGAAAGGTGAACCTACACTAAGTTCGGGCACACAAAGCCCTTATTACACTTGTAATTAAACATAACTACGATACAAATATTAAACACTAGCAAAAGACCATGTCGGGTAGCAAAATCAAGTTGGTGGAGTGCGAAAAATTGGAAGCTAGTCTCCTTATCAACGTTGTGCCAGCACCTGACATCTCTTGAAAACCTCTGATACCTGTAAGATGCGGAGTGACGAGGGCGTGGTGCACTTACGCCACAAGAGCGTAGAAAGGGATGGTGGATGACAGACGATACGCTGCATCCGATGGAGCATGAGCTCCTACACCATGACAAACGACGAACTCTACAGTCACACGACCGACGGATCAACAAACCCAGCTTGTACACAAACCACATCAAAGGATTCCCCTCAACCAATCTTCTATCCATAGTTGCTATAAAGCACCGTCGACTAACGGATCCAACCTGAACCAGACACCAATCTTCATAAAGACGATTTATTCTACCTAAAAGCTCCCCAAGGATATTGGGACAGGACACCCAAAATATCCATGAAGAGGCAGTGATAGCCAACACCCCGAAGATAATGGGATAGGACACCCACAACATTCTTGTAGAGACGGCTAAAATTATTTGGAGACACAGTAAACAAAAATTAACCATAAGTAGCTGTGGAATCCACCACATCCCACCCAACCAAACATCACAGCCAAGACCCGACTCCCCCTACCAAACACATCTCAAGCAAACAGCCCCAACACCACGACCTCACACCACCCGAAACAACGGATACAAAGACCATGCACCGAGCAAACAACACAACAAACATAAAAAGGAAACCCAACCAAGACAGCCAAACAACCAGCAAAGGACACCCATTTCACCAAGCGAAACCTCCCAGGACCACCGCCTTGCATGTAAAACCTACCTAAGACCGACGCACAGGTCAGAGACCGATTGGTGGGGGAAATGGGGGGATCACCAACCGTCTCAAAACCGACCCGAAGAGCTAGGCTCACAAAAACAAACACAACAAGGACCAAGGACCGATTGGTGGGGGGAAAGGGGGGATCACCAATCGGTCACAAAGCTGACCCAAAGAGCAGAGCTCATAAACTAAACAACAAGGACGAAGGACCGATTGGTGGGGGAAATGGGGGGATCACCAATTGGTCCCAAGACCGACTCGAATAAACAACCGAATCAACGAAAACTAAGCAATCGATCAATCGGCCAGAAAGAAAACAAACCAGGGGAAGAGGGGGATCACCCCCAGGAAATACTAAGACTATGTTCAACAATGAATGAGATATTTTCATCACCTTACTCTCTTTCATCATTTCTCTCTCATCTCACTCAACTTTTAACCTTCATCAAATATCACTCATTTATCCTCTACAACAATGAATTATTTATCTTACTCTTTCTCTTACTTTTTCTTACACTTGTTATATTTCTATTGGTTAGAGTAATAAACAATAAAAAAAAAGTGGCCCACCCTTAATGACACTAAATATTCACCACACTATTCTTCTTTTTGAATTTATTCATCTTTGTGTTACTCTATTTTCATTGTTGTGGACCATCATCTCCATCATCTTCCATATTTCTTCATTAGTTGTTGGTTGGAATACAATTTCACCTGAATATCAAATTTGTGAAATTTAAGTTCCCAAATTCACGTGAATGAGCTAAATCTGTTTGGTTGCTGGAGTAAATTTCAATTACACCGGAGTTTGTAATTACTTAGTAATTGCAAAAAATAACAATCAAAACCTCTCATGATTTCCAGGAGACAACCAAACAAAGTCTAAGAAAAGTATCATTTAAAACGAATATTATTCGCCTTAACCTTAAAATGGGTCAAATATATACCAAATTATATGAATTGATTAAAAGTGCCAAAAAAATAATCTTTATTATCACAATTAGTACGACTAATATTTAACCCGTTAAAGATTTAAGATGAACACCCCCCGTCTTGGTTCACATTTTGTACACAAAATTAGCAAAAATCCCTTTACACACTTGTTCTCTCTCCAAATATTAGTTCTTGTGTCTTTTTCCTCTTCTCAAAGACTCAAACTCCTCAATTTCACTTGTTTCACCCCTTCTCTATCTCTTTTTGTCTGCTCATCTTCTTCCATCATTTTTATCATCAAAAAATCCAATCTTTTTTTTTTTGTTATAGAATCTTACATTTACCCTTTTATCAACTTGCATGCTCTAATACTTTCATCATAAATCTTATATACCTTTCTTTTCTTGATCTGGATATTTCCTCTACTGTTCATCAACTTTTTTAATGACAAATTTTGGTTAAAGAAGTAATCTTGTAATGGAATTTGAACTGGGTTTTGATTTTTTAGTGTTATTAGATTAATTACATTACATAAATTATTAAATTGATGGGTTTATGAAGAATATGTTATTGTTTTTGTGCAGCAGTCAGTAAGGTTAGTTTGTCTTCTCCTTTTTTTTTGTATTTGACTACTTCATTTGTTTTTGCTGTAAATCTGGCGATGGATATTACTCTCTCCGTCTCAATCATTTGTTTACCTTGTTTATTCTTTTTGTGACGCGTATTTTAATCAAAGGTAAACAAATGATCAAGACGAAATAAGTATTTATATGATTGCTTTTTTCATCTGCTGACTCATTTAAACTCTGGATCTGTCATAGCAGTATGTTGATATTGATGCTTTTTGTTTTGTTTTCATGATTTGTCTTGTTCAACATATGAATATTTGATGAAGACTGATTTAATGTTCATGATAATATTTGGTGATTATTTGATGATTTGAAGGGAATCTTTGCCTTAGCTTTTAAGTCTAAGTTGAGATTCTTACTGATTTTAGATTGTAAAATGTTGAGAATAAACCCATATGAGTTCCAATGTTCCATATGTAGTAACATACTAACATAAAAGGTCGGTTTGGATGCGGCCCAGGTCCGTTGTTGAATTTAACATAAAAGGTTCTATTTTAATATGATTAGCAAGTTTTTCAGTAAACTGTAGAAAGTGATGCAAGTGAATTATGCCTTTTGATTTTTAGTCCTATCATCTGTAATAATATCTATTGCATGCTGGACTCTGATCAGAAAATGATAGAGATATTGTAGCATTGCTATTTGATTTTCATTTCCAATGGAGCCAAAGACTTTTTACTCTCGATTCTAGATTATGATGGAGTAAAGTAATATGGGTCACTAAAGTGTTTGCGCTTGTTTATGTCGCGAAGTAGCAGTCCTTCCATGCAACTCTCAGACGCAATTTCCATCTTGGGTCATTCGGAAAAACTCTGTTTGTTTTGTTGTGAATGGGGTTACTGTTGTTGTGTTGAAGTTGGGAAATCAAAGTTAATGTCTTGAAGCAGCATCAATCTTATATGTTAATGGTAATGATGGTTGAATTTTGAGGTGGGGAGTCATCAGTCATGCAGTGGTCTGTCGGTACACTTGTATCCCAATTCCCACAGCACGAAAATTTGAGATGTTAAAGGCGTAAGGCTATCATTTGCATTATATGATTATAATCATGTTTATGGTTTGATTATGTCTCAAATCTTGTGTGCTCAATTTGAAAACATGCAAATTCTCGTCACATATATTGTATTTCTGTAGATTGGTTTGGATAGGAGGGAGTATAACTCTTTTCAGATTGATATTCATGAGTTAAAGAAACCCTAGTTCTTATGTTCCGTGCTTGTAGTGACTATTTTATGGTAATATAATTGGATATCTTGTTCTTTGGCAGGAAGCTCATTTGTTAGTGTGAATCTTGTTTTACGAGATACTAGTAATGGGGAGAGGTAGGGGAAAAGCCAAGAAGTTGACAGTTAGCAGCCATGAAGATGGAGGAAGTGGGGAGGAAGAGAAAGTACCGGTTCAGAAGAGGAGGGGAAGGCCTCAAAAGCCATTCAAGGACGAGATCGAGGTTGATGAGGAAGATATAACAAAAATGGAAGAGGAAACTGTAGAGGATGTTAAGAAGAGGAAGCGAAACTCTTCCACAAAAGACAAGCAGTGTCTAGTCAAGGAAGAAGACGGTGTTGGAGCTACTTTAGCTGCTGACATCACCACAAAACCCAACGGGTTTCGACATATTGGTAGCCGGAGGAAAAACAAACCTCGTCGAGCTGCTGAAGTGGGGGTCGAGTGTTAGTCACCGAACGAGCGAACAAGTTAGTCGAACTGATCCCTTTTGCATAACATTCTGATTACGCTCCTTCTAAAGTCCCTCTTTTTCATATTACATTCTAAATTCTCGTCTTCATCCAATTATGCTAGCTGTAATTTTGACAATGGTTCTGATAATTGACACTTCGGCAGCTGTTTTCTAGTCTTCAATGAGCTTTAACATTGATTTTGGCTTAACCAGTTGCCCTGATTCAATTTTAGTGTTTTCTTTACATTGATCTACTTCTGCGTTGCTGTTATTGTATAAGATCTTTAAATCTTTCGCATTAACGAATAATCCTTTGGAAAGACCGATTTTGACCCTTTCATTGACTGTTCTATGCTTTAGACTCGGTTATAGAAGAGATGTATTCTGTGTTGAAGCTAGTTTTCAATATAGCCGAGATTGTGCCAACAGGTGGTACTAGATCAATTTTTGTTGCTATTCGGGTGAAGGATGAAGGGGCTGTGAAGTAGGCATATACTCCGACCCGTATTTGATATGGAGTACTTCTATAATTTATGTTTTGGGTGAAGTCATAGTTGACAGATTTAGATAATCTTTAAGAAAGACATAAAAATGTGGATTAACTAGCAAACAAATGAGGAAATTGGCAGGAACTTTCGAGTTTGGAGTAAGATAGATTACTGCAGTACAGCCAAACTGTTTCCTGGTGATGGCTCTGCCTTTGTGGTCCAACTCCTTTGTGAAAGTCAAAAACCTCGAATTCCGTTTCGTCTTCCTTATCCCTTCTTCTTTTGTTTTTACTTTGTGGGTATGGTTCGAACCTGGACCGCTGGTCTTCAGGCTTGTATGCCGAATATGATCATGGCATACTTAGAATGTCTACCACACATAACTTCGAAACTAGGGGTCACATAAGTAACCATCGATTCGTCAAATAATATTCTCTGCCCTTAGGAGCAGTAGAAAGGAACTACTACTGCATACTTTAGGAAAAAGAAAGTGCAAGTAGTTTTAGGAATAATTTTGAGTGAGACTGTTACATCCGAAAGCAAAAGAATTATACATACACAGTGTATATATCTTGTAAGATTTAGAAGAACGGTCTCTGATAATCTTATAGGACTCTGCTGAACAAAGGTGTCGCGCATAAGACTATCTCATTACAAATCTACATAAACTTTTGATACGATTAATTGTTGATGTTCCTAATTACGTACTATCAAGTAGTTGCAAATTTAGGTGAAGTGAAGATGATGATGATCAGCGATTCAGCGCTTGATTGAATCCAATGTCTCAGCCTCTCTTGATCTACAGCAATAGCAGTAACACTTGATTACCAAAATGTACGTAGTATATAGCAAGACGATTATTGTTGTAAGAAGATGCAAAAGGTAGAAGAAAACGAACCTGGTGTAGATATTGCCGGTATGGGTGGGTGGAAGGGTGCTGCTGGACTCATCTTGAATGTGCGCGACTTTACGTAAAAAGGACTTGTCAACCATTTTACCACCGGATTTAACTGCACGAGTGGCTTCTTCTACCTCAGGTAACGCTCGACGTTTCTTGTTGACGTAAACACTAGGGTTGTGCACGAGTTGTTGTTTGCCTGTGTGTACCGCAATGCCCCCTGCTATTAGCACCAGTCCTCCCACCATCCATATAGGTGCCGCTGATGCTGTCATCCTTCATTTTTATGAAATCGCAAGTGTATAAGCAGAATGTCCGTAACACGCAGACATGCAGTCCGTTACATGGAGTACATGTTAATAAAGATACTGTAAAATGAACCCAGATAAGTCGTGTTGTTACCAGAATGACTTGCGTACTTGGGATTGGGATTGATCGCTCGTCGTTGAGAATGATCTGCTTTTTTGCATCATTGATCTCATATAACCCTGCAATACAAAACATTTTGTGGCATCAAGCCATTATATAGAAGTTTCGATTAAATACTCGAGAATGTAACTGTATTACTAGAGAATAGAATATCATATCGAGTCATATTTTGGAAATAACAAGCGAAAAAAAGGGCTTACAGGTGCTCTGAAAGCCATTTGTGTTAGGATGAATGCTGATTAAAAACTAAAATTATCAGCGATTTGGATCAGACAATGCTTATAATGATGTTTGATTTTATAAATTTAGGCATTTATATTGGCAAATTAGGGGCCAAAAGATTTACCCTGGTTATTAGGAGAATTTCCAGGTGAATGAAATTGTGGCCACTAATCTTGAGAGCATAGCCTCACAATTTAGCAAAAGTGTTCTATGATATGGCTCTATTTTCGAAATTTACTCGGTTTTTAAGGATTGTTTTACGAAAATAGTGAAATTCAAAAAATGGATAATGTTATCGGGTGGTACTGAATTGTGGTACCACCTTCATGTAGGATTCATTGACCATCATTTTTATATCCCGACATATTGGATGTAAGAGGGTGTGATATGGAGATTGGAAACACTTGAGAGTGTCATCTCATTTTCCTTTAATATATTGGTGAACAGGGGCGGCCATGAGCCCGTCAATTTGGCTCGCCGCACCGGGGCCCAAGCCCATTAGGGGCCTCCTCTGGACAAAGAGAGAAAATAAGAGTAATTGATGTGCAAAATGTTAATTAAATCTTTCGTTGATACGTTGGTGAAGGAGGAACTTTATGATAGTAACAAACTGGTGGTCAGGTGTTCGAATCCCTCGCCCGTCATTTTTTTTCCTTCTTAGTGTTAACCACTGTCTATTTTGACCTTAGTTTAACATTATAGGTGATTTATTGATTTTATCGTGATAATTTCATATATTTATTTTTTAAAAAACATATCATTTCAAAAAGTAACACTTATTACGAATATTTTATTATTAATAATTAAGTTATATTACTCCTTTTTTTCATTTTATCTTGTTATCGATTATTGTTTTGTAAAAACAAATGATAATAGCTGAGCTAAATGAACTAGCAGAGGAATAATATGATTTGTTTATAGATCCTAAATGCATTTGTAAGACTCGAAAAACTTAAAACTAGTTTAAGACACCTAATAAGTTTCGCTTTATAAATTTCAAATATTTGGTATATGATAATTTAAATATCATCAAATAATATGTATGCATGTGTAAGACTCAAAATTATGAGATGATTATGACAATGGTCTTCATATAATACATAACAAATTACGTTTGCATATCTAACACCTTCTAAAATGTGTGAATGCCCATATCACTATTCATCAATGAATAGTACTATTTCTGATGAATAGTAGCTTTCATAATGAACCGTGTCCGATGGGCTTGGTCGGTCTTCTTTTTGTCGGATGGTTGGTGCATGTGTGGCCATTTGTTGGGCCAGGGTTGCCATCTTTCCCCCAACTCAGCCCTTTTACCCTCTTTTATTTTTGAGCCTTTTTCCACTGCTTTACTGTTTCGTACTTCATCTCCTCTCTCCTCTGTTCTTTCCTCAAC
>JAGPOY010005980.1:0-10625 GCA_018983105.1 Silene uniflora
TAATTTCATCAATATTTTGGAGCTTTCATTATTAAAAAATGTAAAATAGTTAGGGTTTGGTTGGTTACAATTGTGTTACTAAATGTATGCAGTGAAGATGGACGATCCGTTGCTTGAACATATAAGGGAACTCTTTTATAGTGACAGTCTTATTCCAGCAGAAATACTTCCATCTCCCATGATTGGGCAGCTTCTATTTGATCAGTTGGGTAGAAGGTATAGGATATCGTATGAAGAATATTGGAGGTATCTAAACGTAACACCTAGTGATCAAGAAAGGGAAGGCTTACCCTGTCGAGTTGTGGCTGCGGTTGATGTTGTGAAAAGTCGAACTCAGATAGCTTTGCAGAGGGGGTTTCTAAAAGGTAAATTTCATGGTAATGTTGTTAGGGACAAGTTGTCCGGATTGCATATAGATTCCAAGTTAAGAGCGAAGAAGGCGATAGAAGATGGTGAAGCAGTTTTTGATTTCCTCAAAGATCATGGAACCACAACTCGGACTGAATACAACACTAGGTACCGGCATTCCATTGAAGCTGCTGATCCAAATCAGCCAAATCAGTTTTTAGCCACAGATCAGAAGACGTTGAACATAGATGGAAGTAGTCATCACATCATCGACGATTATCATCTTTTCTTGGCCTCTGACTTAGAAGATGTTCCTCTGCGTACCAAGGCTAGTCATTTGGGAGAAGGGCCATTTTACGTCGCGTTCCTGATGCACCAGTCTACCAATAACCATCTGAGAAACGAGAATTGTTTGTTTGTCCCTACCGAAGAAGAAATTGAGGATGATAGGCACGGGATGATGGTGTTTGGTTATGGTACCTGTGAGTGCGTAGATCAACCTTGGATTAAAGAGAACTACTGGGTCGCCCGGAACAGTTGGGGCCCCAATTGTCCTTTGGTTGTCCGAGGTAGTATGAATTGCATCGATGCATTGATTGTTCCTTTTGTTCATTAGTACCCTTAGCTTGCTGGAGAAAGAAAGAATTCTACAGAAAGGTACATTCTGGCATCTTACTACTGTTCAATAACGTCAACTTAATAGAGTTCTGTTATTCACAGTAATGTCCCCTTGAAATGCTGTAAATGCAACGAGAAGGGAAGTTCGGGGCTTTAGATCAGAGGGGGGGAGAATGTGAGATATTGACGACAGTAATACTGCATAAAATATATAACTGTTTTAGGTTACATCCTACGACGGTGGTGGTGGATAATGGATTGTGCTTGAGCCTAGACCGTGTTTTTTCTTCTTCTCAAACTCATGGTCTCTAACCATAATGACGACGAATTACATTTCTTGCACATAATGCCTCGGGAAAATATTCCAATGGACCTAAAGGCTCACCATGCTTTGGTTCAGGAATATGATGTGATACAGCAAAATGTTTTTCTAAAGTGACTCCCCTTACCTCACCAGTCACCATTGGTGGGAGCCCCTCCCACATTGGAGTAATGTTGTTGTAATGACGTGCAGTAAATATTTACACCTGTTTACTGTGTCATCACTCTAACTGAAGCTATTATTTTGTTTAGTTCTGCAAATTTGATTTTGAACTTCTTGCCCGCTTTGTAGAGATTAGAGAGTACCATTTAGCATGACATAATGGTCTGACTAAAATCATTTAACGAACCATAATAATGATGTGTAGGCGAACTATTCTTACCGAATCTGGCTTGTCAAACTTTTTGCTAGTAAATAGTAAGCATTCTAAGGAGTAACGTCTATGTAAGTTTATTTG
The DNA here is from genome assembly GCA_018983105.1 of Silene uniflora. Lineage (NCBI taxonomy): Eukaryota > Viridiplantae > Streptophyta > Magnoliopsida > Caryophyllales > Caryophyllaceae > Silene > Silene uniflora. The sequence goes on from JAGPOY010005980.1 coordinate 1,746, forward strand.
CAGCGGCTCCATTGTTGTCTAAAATTGGCTCTCGCTCGTTCTTTTTGTATAGGGTCTGTTTCAATTTACATTCTTCTTTAATTGTGCAGAATCTCTGGTCTTGTGTTGATGACTTACTTTTTGCTGTCGAAAGGTTGGAAAGATGATCCTCCACAACATTCAAATGTATAGCTAGCACTCACCCGTGGAAAGCATAACAAGCTAAATGTGTAGAGCATGGTTGTAGAGTACTGATTTAGCGATTTAGATGTAGGGACTAGGGAGTTGGAGCCAACTGGTCATGTGGAAAGCATAGCAGTGATTTCGCAAATATTTCGATGTAGAGAATTAAAAGGCAACTGAATTAGCAATTTAGATATAGAGAAATGCGGCCAACTGTTCTTGTGTAGGGTTACTCATTTAGCGACTTAGATGTAGCGATTTATGCATTGTTATCAGATTTTGTTCGACTCCTTTATGCATTTTGTTATCAGATTTTCGTACCCATCTTCATGAACAAATCTATCCTGTGTGCTGATATATATCAAAATATCTTTGGAGGAGTATGTGTTGTGGTGCAAGTGGTTGTGTTTTATGAGACTACAACATGATGGGTTGCTCATGTCTCGAGATACTCTATCCAAAATAAGGATCTGTGACATTTTGCGACATTGTTGTACACTTTTTTAGCCGGATAAAGAAATTTTAAGAATCGACCATATGGCGCTATTAGAATGAGGCTACTTCTCTCTTTAGAGGGGTTAGTATATCCATGTTCGGGTTGTTATATGCTTTGTATCTACCCAATACCCATACGCATTTCGTTGTGATAAGTCTCTGGCTGTCTCTTGTTATACACGAATTTTTATGAGAGTCGGTCTCTCATAAGACTTACTCGTCATGATGATATTAATAGGGTGGCCTTAAATACACCCTCAAAATGTCCTGGAACACTCCATTTATGGTCCATATGACGGATTTTCCCTTTAATTCCCAACCTCTTTAATGTAGTTATTAAATTAGAATAGGGGTATTTTCGTCCATTAGAGTGTCCTAGAACTTTTTGTGAGTGTATTTATGCTTACCCTATTAATATTGTAAAAATCATACTCCGTATGGAAAACCCTTTGATACCCCTATTATGTAAAAGTAGTGATTATGGGAAGTTATATAAACAGGGTTATTTTGGTAAAATAACACTTAGTCATACAATAATATACCCCGTACTTTGTGTACATTGGTTCTCTAAAAGAGTTTTTGTACTCATTTTCAATAATTGTTTGTGTAAGATCTTTTTTCGGTCGTCATAAAACAGTCTTATTTTATACAAGTAGACGTGGCTCGATTGACCCGAAAAGGCGGGCACGAGACTCAAAATTGACGTGAATGCGAAATGACTTGTCCTGAAGCCACCCAATCTGAAAAATGACCTAATAAAACATAGTGTAACTCTAATTGAACAAAATGGATTAAATCACAAATTTAACAGCACACTTTATATTATTTACGTTAAAATAAGATCATTAAACCTTAACCTAAAAATTGCTAATGATACTATCAAACATAATTTTTTTTTTTTTTGTAATCGTTGACAAGAACGTAACTTGGTCGGCTAAACCCAAAAATGACCTGACCAAACCCGAACTAACCCCAAAAACGAGCTGACCAAACCCGAATTAACTCCAAAAATGTGACGCTGACACACCCGAATTGTTCTGAAATTAATCGGAAAGGAGGAAGGAAGAAGGTAAGAATGTGAATGGCGAAGCGTATCAAAGCAAGCGTCCTTGTCGTTTCGAACTGGTCTAATCTCCCAAAGATCTAACCCTAATTTCGTCCCTTTGATGTTCCCTCTCTTTGAATTTCTCCTTTGATTTTGTCTATTTGTTGATTGATTAAATTGATTTTGTTGATTGCAGAAGCATGCTACGTGAGCTCCTGTTAAAAATGACAAAATCAAGGTTATTCCTTTTTCATTATTCATTATTCGATTTGATTGGTCGTATTGATTTTGCTTACTTGCATGTTGTATTTTTACGTTCTATGTAATGATACGAGTAGAAACATCACTTACTACATTGTTAAATGGTACTAAATCGAGATATTCTCCGTCTCAATCGTTTGTTTGCATTTTAATATTCTCCGTCTCAATCGTTTGTCTGGTAGTTTACCTTGGACTGATATGATGATCAAGAGTGAGCTATTGGTATGAAATCCAATGAGAATTGTCATATTAAGGGGCAAGCTCAACTTTTTGGAAAGGTTATTTTATGGAGATCTGTGATTGTGATTGGTTGCTTGTTTACATTTTTTATCATGTCTAAAGATATGAATCTGTCTCACTTGGCTTATCGTTAGTCTATTTTTTATGTGGCTCCGTGACCGCATTTTTCATAGAAATACCCGCAAATCCGCAATCAATCTTTATTTTATCAGAATACTGCCTTTCGATATTATTTAACTTCGTCTTTCTTCTTCACGGGATTGGGGTTTGTGTTTTCTCTGCTGTATGATCGTTTCCTTAGTTGTGCTTTGCAAATGGTGCTGTCATTTATTTTGTTCTTTTTTAGTTTGTTTCTTTAAATCAACTGCTATTTAGGTGCATGTGTCTTTGTTTGGAGGTTCGTTGTTATATGGCACTTTGCTTTTATCTTCTAATCGTAAAATCCACAGTATCTCACGTGCCTGTGTCTATGTTTGGAGGTTGTGGTAGTTATGCATCAGCTTTATATCTTGCTGCCACCAAACCTAATCAGTTGGTCAAGGTTAAGCCGGAGCTTTTAGACCTGGTCGAAGCCACCAAGAAATCTCCAAACTCTCTGTTTAGAAAGGATCTGCCGGTGCCTTCAGATACATGATACAACTCATTGAAAGACATATGTGATCAAGCAAAGTTTCAGATGTTATGAAGAACTTCTTAGGTATGCTTTATGATTTTAAATTTTTTCCATAAAACAGCAGTTATTTGTCACTCTTCTTGACGTAGTTATGTGCTGGTTGCCTTTTCTCTGTGTCCTCAATTTGTTATTGTGCTAGTTAATTTGCCGGAGCCCCTATCTATTTATAGTACATTGGTAGATGATATGAATGTGCTTACTCGCATGTTGTATTTTTACGATGTCGCTATTTGGTTCTATGTAATGAAGGAGTAGAAACATCGCTTACTACTTTGTTAAATGGTACTGATTATTCGGCTTTCGCACCCCTCCGCCTCAATTATAACTGCTTCTCGCCACTCTCGATCACCCTAAATCACGACCATACATCGACATTAACTTGACTGCCACCCCTCAAGCAGCTGCCGACCTTACCTTACGATTCCTGAGCCCTCTCCTTCTCCATCGAGTCATACCAGTCCTCCGTCTCCAACAAGACCCTCGGTCTTTCCGTCCATCCCAAGCTTTCTCAGCTCCTCTGCTTCCCATGAGTCTCTGACTATGTTGAGCACAGGTCAATGCTACTCCTGGTGGGAAACACCTCATGACAAAGCAGCAATAAGAAAATCTTGATTCTCGGAGCTTCGCCGCTTTGTGCCAATATGCGATCGTATGCGAGTCATAGGCAAACTCAGTGTTTCTATTCATATGGCCTCCTTATCTAATGCGTCGTAATACTACTAAATTTTTCTTCATGTACATGTGACTTACATTTTTTTTTTTTTTTTACGAAAGAGTTATGAACAAATCTATATATGTTTCGCCTTTCAAATTTTCATACTTTATAACGATATTTATGGTCAGATTTTTGAAGTTTGACTACCAAAAAGTGAATGTTACCTTTTTGGTGTGGATAGAAGGGAGTAATTTTAATATTGGTTGTCGCTGAAAAGTAAAGGAAAGTGAAACATTCACGTTCTCATCCAATGTGAATTTTAGTTGTTTTGGCTGAGAATGGAAGGCTGAGGCTGCCAAGAGAAAGCATTGCCAAGAGATTCTATGAGCTGCTATGGCACACGGGGGCGAGCTGCAAGCAACTGTGATACTGTTATTGTAAGCACTTTGTCAAAAACAAGTTGTAGTAGTTATGTTTGTTGCTCTTATGCTAGTTTTACACCCTTGCCAATTACTTTCCTACTTCCAGCCTCTTCTGCTGCTGAGGAGAAAGAACTGAAGGAAGCTCTACAGGAAATTCTTGGGCAGGCAATAAAGGTTAAGCTTGAGCGGGAGGTATGCTTTCTTCACCTTTTCCTCTGGAACTCAAGTTACATTGGCTCTACATCAGTGCCACACTTCCACGTGAAGAAGGCAGTGGCTTCATGTCATTTTATAAATTACGGTATCTGTTATTAGAAATCTGAACTTTGTGGAATATGTTAATTTTCAGATTTAACCAGAACATTAGTGGCATAATTGTGGAGTTTGCTCAGAAAGGTGTTTGGTGAAGAGGTCACCAAGAAATCTCCAACATTCTCTCACTTTACAAAAGATCTGTTAGTGCCCTCAGATACAAGATCTAACACTTTGAAGGACATATGTAATCAAGCAAAGTTCCTGATGTTATGAAGAACTTCTTAGGTACACTATGATTTTAATCTTTTTATAGAACAGTAGTTACTTATCAGTCTACTTGACGTGTTTATTGTGTACTTCCGTTAATTCTCATTTCTTCGTCTTCCTTATTTGTTAGTGTGCTGGTTACTTTGTTAGTCTCCAAGTCTATTTACCCTGCATTTGCAGGTGATGTGAATGTGCTTTGTTTGTAAGCCTGCATGTCATTAGTTGCCTATTAAGGAGGCTTGCGCTACCGTTTTTGTCAGTGCGATCTAGTGGGTCGATCTGAACCTTCTTCAAAGGTCTTTGTCCTTTTCTGTGATTGATTTATAATCCAAATGGTATAACACCTGTAGCTAAATTGGCCAACGTGTTTAAACTTTTTCTCCGGTTAGAACCTAGGTTACTCCAACACTTCACTTTGGTTGCATGTCGCATATCTGACACTCGGACACTCGACACTTTATCTTAGAGAAAAAATTGAAAACTTCGCACGGTCTAACGGTTGAACCATATTCAACACTCTCACATCTTGTCGGGTTTACCACTTGCCAACACAGGTTAGAACAATCTGCTATTGGTATGGGCCTTGGTAAAACATTGCAGTTAATCAAGTTGGACCTTAGCATTGCATTAGGCACCGTTCCCATCTCAATGTGACTCTTTTAGTTGTTCTGGCTGAAAATGAAAATGGAAGGCTGAGGCACACGAATAGCATTGCCAGCATCCGTGACTACATTTACTGTAAGCAGTTTGTCAAAATCAAGTTGTAGTAGTTATTTGTCTTCTGTTCTTTAATGCTAATTTCACACGCGTGCCCATTACTCGCCCCAGTCTCTTCCCTCTCCCTGCTGCTGCTGAGGAGAAATAACTGAAGGAATCTCTACTGGAAATTTTCAGGCAGGGAATAAAGGTGAAGCTTGAGCAGAGGGTATGCTTTTTTCACCATTTTTTTCTGTTACATTAGGTCTACATCGGTGTCACAGAAGGCAGTGGTCTAATTTCTTGAATTCTTTGGTATAAAATTACAGTTCCTGCTGGAAAGTTCCTGATAAGTTTGTGAATTTTGTGAAATTCAAGATTGACGCGAACATTTTGGGTGGCATAATTGTGGAATCACAAATTCTCATTTTGTGGAATTTGGTCAGAAAGTGTTGAACAAGTCCATTAGAACCAGGGCAAGACAGATGGAGAGGTTCTTGGGAGAACCAATCCGTATATGTTGATGGCGCTGGTGTTAGGTTATTTGAATTTCCGGTCTTCTCTGCTGAAGATTATCCAAGCCACACCTTTTTTGCATCTCTTATAAGAGAGAGTCGATAGACATCCTGCATGAAATAAGTGGAGGTGACCATATTGTTAAAATTTTGAGTGATACCACCCATTTTGAGTATGTAAGACACTCATTTTGTTGGCTATCTTCTCAATGAATATTACAGTAACAAACTAACAAGACAGTAATTATTCACTAAACTGTAATGAATTACGGAATTAGCAACGCAGTCGCTCAGTTTCAGAAATAGAAGCAACAACTGGTAAATCACGAGTGATTGATAGTAGAATTTTTTCCAAAATGATGTTGAAAGATGATTAAATGTCAAATTGGGTCGAGGTCGAAAATGTATATCGTTTTGGGGTTCACGTAGGATCGATAATTTAAGGAGCCTAAGGTTCTGAAATTGCCATCTCTTATGGCTCTAAAATGCGCCATTTACTATGACGACGGTACTGGAGGATAGCAAGAGGGCAAGAGATAAATATATGGTAAAGTTATCGCGCGAGTTTTACTAATGTCGGCCAAAAATGAGATAAAATTTCCGATATCAAACCTGGTCATCTCCATTTCCTAGCGTGTCCCATGAGTGTAGGTGTAGGATAGAGAGGGCTAGTTAAAATGAGTGTCTGTGTTGCCTACGGTAGCGTTTTGATTGCTCTTCTAGTTTATGAGAGATACTTTTATAAAATCCCATGAGCCGTATTTTGGTAAACTTGTTTGGTTACCTCTTTTTTTTTTTACAAAAAGGAGTTGGACCGCCCCGATACTAAAATCAATAATAATAATAATAATAAATAAATAAATAAAAATATAAGAGAATAATTTAATAAACCCAACCCGCCACACAGAAAACCCAATCGGTCAATTGACAACACAATACACCAATATTTGTATTCATCAAATCAAATTACCTATTTGTTTTTGCAATTGCCCAGGTTCTTACAGGTATGGTTTTGGATTAATTTAGTTTGATTTTAGTTTATTGATTTATGGTTGATTTTGAAATTGTCTATGATTAAGTTTGAATTTTATTAATTTTTGATTGAAACAGTTATGTCTGATTCTTCATTGAATCCTATGGTGATCCGCCGTCATCGTCGTCGATGACGTGCTCGTAGTTATGATGATTTAGTGGGTGTTTCTCCGTCCAAAATTAGGTTATATGATTTTGAACACAAGACAATTCTATCTGGAGTAGGTCTCCTGAGAGACGGCCTCTCAATAAGCTTATTGAGAGACTATTGTACAAATTTAAGAAAAAGTGGTACTAAACTTAATAAAATAGGTACATTTATCACGTAAATAGGTACGAAATCACTAAACCTAATAAAAAGTGGTACTAAACCTAATAAAATAGATAAAATGAGTACATCTATTATGTAAATAGGTACGAAATCACTATGTCACAATCAACGATAAAAGGGGTACGAAATACAAATAAAAGGGTACGAAATACAAATAAAATGGTACGGAAGAATGGTCTCTCAATAACTTATTGAAAGACCGTCTCTCACAAGTTTTAGTGTTCTATCTGCACAACTACAAAATATCTTTTGAGTAGAATACAAGGTCTATTTGTATAGGTAAACACTTTTTATATTACTAGGTTGGGTGCCCGGCTACGCCCGGGCTACTTTCAATTACTGTTTAAAATTTTTTTTTTTTATGAAATATGATTCGCTAAAATTTGGTTCACCTCTTCCGCTGTTAATATGATTACTTACATCCCATGTTAATACTATTATGTTCACTACTTCTCTTCGGTTACTATTGTTTGTATAACTACTCATACTATTTTTACGGTTAGCACGTTAGTTTTATCAAACTCATATATTTAAATAAACTAATAATTTCTTAAAATCGAACTGTTAGTTAATTTTTCATACTCTCTCCGTTGTTCCTACGGTGACTTTCACTACATGTGTTGTCAGTACAATTACTTTCACTTCTCCCGCCGTCATTAATTTTTCTTTCACTACTCCCGCATTTATTATTGTTAATTTTACTACTTCCGTTGCTGCTACTATGACTTTCACTACTCTCATTGCTATTATTGTTGCTTTTACTATTCATATGAGTGGTTAAATAAATTTGAAATATTAGATTAAAATATTATTTAAGAGTAATAATAATCTTAAAATCGAACGGTTAGTTAATTTTTCATACTCTCTCCGTTGTTCACTACATGTGTTGTCACTACCATTACTTTCACTTCTCCCGCCGATATTAGTTTTCCTTTCACTACTCCAGCATTTATTATTGTTAATTTTACTACTCACGTTGCTGCTACTATGACTTTCACTACTCTCATTGCTATTATTGTTGCTTTTACTACATGGTTGGTTAAATAAATTTGAAATATTAGATTAGAATATTATTTAAGAGTAATAATAATTATTTACTAATTAAATTACAAATCTAATGAATTACGGAATATATTATATTTTTTGGAAATCTGAATTGATTGACTTATATTTTAATAGTTTCCAAAATATAACATATACGGAGTACTTAATTATACTTTAAGGAAACTCGGCATATTCTAATATTCTCTAAATTTATATTTTTAACCAAAACTATGTAATATTTACATTGAAGTCCCTTGTTTAGGTCCGTCGCACAGTGCTATTGATTTAAAACTATATAGTATAATTAATTGTATAGATTTATTTAACTGCATTGAAGTCCCTTGGTTTCTGGAATTAATATATAGTATTGATGTAACCCACAATAGATTTCCCTTTACTAAATATTTGTTTGTTATTATATTGTTACTACTCCAGTTTTATTCATTTGTTTGTCTTTAATTAAAAATATTTTGTTTGCCTTATATTAAAATACTTCTTAAAGAATAAAAAAGACAAAGAAATGATTGAGACAAAAAGAGTATATCTTATCAATACTATATATTAAATCCAGAAACCAAGGGACTTCAATGCAATTAATTAAATCTATACAAATTAATTATACTATATAGTTTTAAATCAATAGCACTGTGCGATGGACCTGAACAAGGGACTTCAATGTAAATATTATATAGTTTTGGTTAAAGTATAAATTTAGATAACACCGGAATATGGTGATTTTCCTTAAAATAAACATGTCCACTTATGGTATTAATTAGTATCAAGATGT
>JAGPOY010005981.1:0-10623 GCA_018983105.1 Silene uniflora
TCGGAGAATATTGTTCAAATCTCCTATATTTAAGTTGATATTTTTTGAATTTATATAATTTTAGTATTTTAGGGAGATAAAAATCTGGCAATATATATGATTACCATAATTTGATATTGTGAATAGATAAATCAAATCAAATATGTCAACATTCTGATATTTCAAAATCGAAATCTCTTCTCCAAATATCAGTGGCGTATCCAGGATTTAGATCGTGGGGGTGCGGAAATTCAATTTAGGAGCCATCAGTTTGTATCAAGTCGGATAATTAGTAAATTTAAACATAAAATGTTATAAAGGTTGAAAGTGTAATTATTTTAATAAAAAGATTATATTCTTTTTTTTGTTGTTCTTTCTAAAACTGTTTTATGAGTTTGATCACATGATATAATAATACCGACCAAAAGAACCAAAAATAATAATATTTGTATCTAAATTAAAAACACAATAAGAGACCATTTTAACAAGATAATGAGCATTATTTTATAACTATAGTTTGAAAACTAAATTAAAGGAAAGACGGTAAATAAGTTGTTTGAGTGTAAGACCGTATCACGCAATAATTAGTTAGTGTATTAACATCACATATTCTACATATGTGCATATAATACGTGCCCTATCACGTATTTATTGCAGCTGGGAAAAAGGAAGATTCAAAAATGTCTTGAGTGGGAATTGAACCCCAGTAAGTTGGGAAAGCAGTTGAACTTCAAACCACTTTGACAGGAGCAGATTGATCCTAACTCATAAACCTAAACTAATTTTATCTCAAAATTTCAGGGGGTTCAGGTGCATCCACCGCACCCCCTGTAACGACGCCACTGCCAAATATACACATTTCTAATTTAATCTTCAAAAATAAATTACAAATCATAATAACCAAAAAATATTTATTTCTAAGCAAATCTCCTACATATATCAATACATAATAATATATGTAAACTTTATTTACTTTATTTCCTCCCTAAAAACAAAAATTCAATTATATATTACTCCATATTTCAACAGATTTACACATAATATTAGGTTCCGCCTCCTATTTATATGGTAACCATTCTATTTTTTCATATATTCTTACATTTTATAAAAAAAAAAAGTATATATGAAGTATTAACTAATTTTAAAATAACGTAACAATTTCGATGTATTTTCTTATATTATATAACCTAAATGAAAGTCGTATTACTTATGCAAAATAGTTTTATTGAAACCACATAATGAAAACACTTAATTATAAACCTTCTCAAAAATACCGTGCTGTAGCACGGGACCTCAACTAGTAAAAGAAATACATGAATAAAAGGTATGACTCATGACTACTATACTCCTCTACAAAGCCCTACTCGACTCGAATATGGACAAGGCTCGTGGATCGTCCCGTCTTCCACATGACATATGATCAGAAATATCATATGCATCAACACAGACCACCCGAGAAATAGGTGACAATTTACACACAACAACACACGACCAATTTCAATAAATAAACTTAAGACCCAACACAATATGTAAATATGCAATACGCCAATGATATGAATAAGATATGATCACACAATCACCACACCGGTACCGAGACACGCCCAGGCGTACCCACAACCACTAGTGTCAGGGACTTACACCACACCTCACAAATAGGTAACGGGGTACGCCCAGACGTACCAGGTCCGGAAGCCAACTAGATCCCCTGCCAAACGTCGTGTCTCAACGACACGAGTCCCTCCGTACTTAAGCCATTAATGTGCACATCCCCTTTGGAGTGGGAAGCTCCAAGAGGCGATTCAAGCGGAAGACGGTGTAACACTCCCATATACTAAGACCCCTTACCAGGGACTGCCCTAGCATATAAAGGCGCTACCATCTCGGTTGCCCGAGATAGTGTAAATCAAATAGAAACAATCTGGGACACTTTATTATATAAAATGTAATAACGTTAAGATTACATCACACTGTCATAAACTGACAAAACAAATACTGTCTTAAAACTGAAAGAAAAACTAGAATAAGCTGCGCGGAAGCTATACTGAGGTACTAGACTCGACTGTGTCCCATCCATCCGACTCCATCTAATCAAGATACCTGCTCAGTCTGCTCACCACCCCCAATGGATCACCGCAGGTCAAAAGACAACAACAACGGGGTCAGTACATGGCATACTCATCATATTAAGCAATAACAATATATTTAGCACGGAAACATTTATAAACTCATAGTCCCAACTACAGCCAGGTCCCATCGCAACAGGTACCCAAGTCAGCCAGTGACACAGCCTCGTCACCGCAGCCACTCATCGCAACAAGTGATAACCCTAATCTCCTTAATGTGCACATCCCCCTCGTGATGGGAGTCACGAGAGGCGATCAAAGGGCGTGGCCACTCCCACGTGTACCACTCAGCCGGAACCGTCTCTCAGCCGTATCTCATATCATACAATCAGTGTTCATCCATCATTTAATCAATTAAGCAATCACCAAATAATACCGTCACAACCAAATACTGAGTAGGAAATCCTACCTGATAGCAATTCACAACAACAAATCACAATTACTTCGCTAGTAAGGCTCCTCTACGAATCCGCAGCCTAGAATAAACAACCAATCAATCAAATACTGCCCTAATAGCGATTCTTATGTAAAACTAATCATACGATCACAATATATGCATAATCAATACTAGATCTAGTAAACTTACGATCAAAAGGCGACGAAGGGCAAAGGCTTACGATCGATTCCGACTCCAAAGTGCTTAGGAATGGTTGCTTAGGGTTTTGTGATTGTAAAAAGAAGTAAAACTGTAACTGAAGACTTACCGATTCCTTTTATAATAAATTACCATTCCTAATTACTTTCGAGTCGGTTCGCCGGCCCGTCACGTATACTCGGCCGAGTAACAGTACTACTCGGCCGAGTGTTTATGTACTCGGTCGAGTACACACTCGGCAGACCTCCTGCCTCTAAAACCACTTTGACTACTCGGCCGAGTAGACACTATTCGGCCGAGTAGTCCCTGTTCAGATACGGGGTATCACATGGTTAGCATACAAAGACGTAACATGATAGGAACTCACATTATGCATAAAAAAGGCAGGGAGGATACAACAACTCATTCTCACCTTGGCTCGTATGACAAGTGCATGATAAAGACAAGTATAGACCCAACAAGACAACATCCTAGACACCAACCTCTTGGTAGGACGACGATCATAATACGGTCCTAATCTAAACCTGGCCAGATTCTCGGGATGGACGACACCCGATTCGACATATGATAAACTAATCGCATCCAAGACTCGATACATGGTGCACACGCTCATGCCCAAAGGCCGAGTAACCTCAATACGGCAACATGGTTACACGCTCATGACCAAAGGTCCTGAGAAAGCCGGATGGGTATCCAAGTTCGGCAACATGGTCACACGCTCATGACCAAAGGTCCGAAAGTGGAAATAAGGAATGTCAAGTCGTCACAACAAGTATACATCACGCATGAGTCACACATAAGAACAATGATATATGCATGGTCACAACGTAAACAATTCATATATATTCGTTGTTTAATAATCATGTGAAAGATATTTGCAAAAGAGGGTATGAATAGAAGTAATAAGAAGAAGAAAATACATCAGGGGGTTCCCGGCCGGCCTAGGGTCCGGCAGCCGGCCCACCAGCTGGGGATCCTAGCCAACCAAGAAATCTCACAAAACATATACAGGGGCTTCCCGGCCGGGTGGGTACCGGCAGCCGGCCCACCGGCTGGGAGACCCAACACATGTGAAAACTTTGACGAATATTTGGAAAAGTTTACAGGGGACTCCCGGCCGGGTGGGTACCTGCAGCCGGCCCACCGGCTGGGAGACCCAGTAATTAGAAAAATTTACACAAAAGAGGGTAAGAAGGGACTCCCAGCTGGGCACCCGGCAGCCGGCCCACCGGCTGGGACTTCCTTCACAAATAATTTGCACGAAACCTTCGAGAGAACTCCCAGCCGGGTGGGCACCGACAGCCGGCCCACCGGCTGGGACTTCTCCGTTACGAAAATCCCAAAATTTCCAAAGCAAGTTACAGGGGGTTCCCAGCCGGGTCGGGCACCGACAGCCGGCCCACCGACTGGGACACCTCTGATGCGAGAAACACCATTTTCGATCCTTCAAACACAATGAAACCAATGCAAATCACTTCCGATCAATTGTTAACATATCCTAGCATGATTCTATCATGTGATAACATCAATATGAATGGGGTACACATTCAAACATGGATCAATCAAGAACATAACAACAAAAACTCATCTTTTTCACTTAATAGGATAGTTCAACACATATGGCATGAATTTGACAAGGATGTCAAGAAACCTATCAAAGTTACCTTGAATCTTCTTCTCCTCTACAAATCTTCGTCAATTTCGTAGGAGTCAAGATCCGGGTCTTCTAATCCTTCTCCTAAACACAATAAAACAGTTTGTTAAGACAAAATTCTCATCTCTTTAAGACAACAGTTTTGAAATAAGGAAAAAGGTGATATCTTTCTTACTTAGAAAGATAGAGGGCGGAAAGGAGATGAATTTGGCGCGAAAAACTCAAAGATTGGGTAAGAAATGGAGGAGCTAGAGAAAGTTTAGGGTTTGTGAGAAATTTGGTGTAACAATGGAGTTGGAGATGGATTTTCTCAACAAAACAAAATGAGAAAAGGTAGGAGGAGGGTTGGTGGGAAAATGGGTGGTGTAGATACAAGGGGGACCCAAGTAAAAGACTTGGTTGGTGGAATTAACAAAGACGGTTTCTTAATTAAAACCCGTCTCAAGACTAAACTAAGCGTTTCTATTAATATTATTAATATTATTATTAGAATACGTCTATTCTATATTTTTACGAGAATATACTTAAAAATATATTTAACCCGTTAAAAGGTCAAAATATGTTTTTAAAAGAGTTATAAAAAGTCCGGGTGTTACAATATATTTCTTTCATTACATTATTATCTTTTATATTTTTATAATTATAAACTGTAATATTTTATTTACATTCATAATTATGATGTTTTCATTAAAATAAAATTGATATTAAACTATAACTTGCTAAATTTTTTAGTAATGCAATAATTATTACTTTAGAGAATCACTTGACACAAACTATTAGCTTCGTGACTCAGTATACAACGCATGCATTGCGCGGGATCTATACTATTATGAAACCAACTCACAAGAAAAACAAATTTTCATTGTGAAACGACTCTAAGATATGATTATTATAAGATGTCTCTATATTACAGAGTATTTAACAGGTTAACGAGCAACGATGTGAATTATGATTGAATTGTGTCGATCGTAACTTGTATGCTACATACAGGCGTGTGACAGGCTCCCTTTTTACTAATTTGTCGATAAGTGAATATGTAAAAAATAAAATGTACTAATATTAGGAGTCAATCTCGTTATAATTCAATCTCAAATAATCCTATCAATTAAATCACTTGTATAAGAATGTGTGAACGTTTCAAAATTAATGTAACACCCCCATATACAAGAGTGCTTTATCAAGGGCCACTAGAGCATATGAAGGTGCTACTGTCTCGGTTGCCCGAGGTAGAGAATACCACATATAACGATAAATGGAATTGTTTAAATAAATTTTAGTGTGATACAAGGTCTCCAAAACATAAACCACTCCAAAAGAAAGAAAGGAACAACTGTCATAAACAAACTAATATGTCGGCTATGCTATGACGCCTACTCGTGATGACTCCGCCATCCCAGCCCGCAAGCAGACATCATCCATCAAGCTTCATCACCTGCTAAATCAACTGCTCACCATCCCTGAATGGATCACCACAATTTTTTAAACATTTAAATGGGGTCAGTCAACTGCATACAAATGATAAGACAAGCGAACAATAAACAATATCAACAACAACAACAACGAAAGCAAAGATTATCAATCAACACTCTTTCCCAACTCCCTTTTCTCACAAGTACCTGACTACATGCCGCAACGTGTAGTCTTGTCAGATTCCCATTGCAACGGGTAATCCACACCGCCAGTGGGGATCGCAGCAGCCTTACCACCTAATTCCCGCTCATCTCAACGGGTAACCGAGTAACTCGACCGAGTTAGGCCAACTCGGCCGAGGCAACCTAGACTCGGTCGAGTTGACACTCCACAGACCCTACTGTAAATCAACCAAACACCAAACCAACATCACAAATCAGCTAACTCAGTCGAGTCAGCCCAAACTTGGCTGAATTACTAACAGACAGAAATCTGTAGTATTACAATTAAGATCTAAATGACGGTTGTAAATAAATGTGAATTATTAATAATAATACATACACAAACTTTATTAACATGATATCTACCGGGATTGCCTTAAAAGTTATTAATAACGTACCCGTTTATAATATTGTTATTAATTAATAAACTATTAAACGTATATCTTTCGAGATTAAGTTAAATACTTCAATGTAATACGTGTAGAATAAAAAGAATTGGTTAAGATTATCTTAGCGTAACTACAACTTTAAAGCACTCAAGAAATGACAATATGTTTGGCTTGAAGACAATGATTACAAACATCTCGTATTAACTATTTCAACATTTGATAATGAACTCAATTAAAAATTACAAATAAAATATCCTAAAAATAATACATACTCGGTTAGTAAATAATTTAACGGAAGTAGAGGAACGGGAAGAAAAAAATTTCGGTATGTATTTTAAAAACGCAAAGATACAAAACGTACCAACTCCAACTAACCCGACCCGAAAATGACCAGACCCCAAATAACCCGACCCGCTTTATCATTGACCCGAAAATGACCTGATCTGAAACAACCCGACCCGCTTGACCCATAAATGTCCCGATAAACATACCCGAAACAACCCGAAAACACGAGTGGACCCGAACTAACCCGATAATGTGACAAACCCGAAATGACCCGAGCCGAATTGGCGTGACCCGAACCTGACCCGTTGACCCGTTTTTCCAGGTCTAGGTGGGTCAAAGTAAGCTTATTCTATAACCGATTAAGAGTTTTTGCGATTATTATGATTGTGTGTATGTAAAGTAATTCAAACGTAAATAATAAGGACACAAAGACTTGGTGACGCGGAAAACCCAAATAGGGAAACGACCGCGGGAGGGAGACGGTATCCCTCCAAGGTATTCACTACCAATTGTCAAAAATTCGAGTACAATAAGAGAGGAGGTTATTGCTAGTTCTACGCTTGAGGCTTGAGAGATTGTTATTGTGTTTCTTGCTCCTTGCATGCTCCTTTGCTTTTATAGTATGGCACCAAGGTAGGGTTTCCTAACTTGGTCTTCGAGACTTTCCTTAAAGATTGGCAGCATATGATTTCCTATTCTGGCGCTCGACATATTCGTCCTTTATTTATTTCCTATTTCCGCGCCTTCCTTACTATACTTCTTCCTTATTCTGGGACTTTCTTATTCTTCTACCTGTGTTCTGTTACCCAGGTTGTCTGGCTCCAGGTGGCTTATGCCGTCTCGACCTAATAGGGGATTTTAGGCCCAAACAATTACTACTGTAAAATAATGAAAAAATGCACAAAAAAAAAAGAGTGGAAAAATTCTTAAAATAAGAGATTCATTAAAGACATGGTTATTTACTTATTTTCTCGAACAAAAAATGAGGGATGATTAATATAGTTATCTTATGACTTATGACAGATAAATTAGTACCATATTAAAGAGCGGGCAAATAGACAAAAATAATTCATAAAGTCTTCATTTCAACATGAGTGAGAAATTTATAAGATTAGATAGGATGGATATTGATTCATTTAATTGTGAGGCTTTTATATGCAAATGATGAGACTGAGGGTGTGTTTGGATTGAGAGATTTGGAGGGAAAAGAAAGGGAGTGGGAGTAGGGGATTTAAAATCTCTTGTTTGGATAGCAAATGAGGGTGGAGGAAAATGGAGTGGGAGAGATTTGGAGGGATTCATTTTCTCTCCTCCAAGGCAAACCAAAATCTCTCCACAAGAGGCAAGATTTGGAGGGAAATTGTATCCAAACACCCACATCTCATTCCCCTTCCCCTTCTCTCCCCTCCCTTTCCATTCCCTCCTTCCCCCTCCCCTCCCTTTCCCTCCACTTTTGCTATCCAAACACACCATGAGAGTCAAACGAGCTAGATGATTAAAAATTGATTAAGCAAGGAAACTAGGTTTTTGATTTTGATTGAGCATGAGTCTTAAGTGAGAGGGTAAGAGTACAACTGATAAGTAGGGTTCATAATGGAAGAGCCTAATTTATATGAGGCGGGTCCGACATGTAAATGAGTGAGAGTTATGGCCAATTACAACTTTTCATATATACATGAGCGAAAATTCTTATTTAAGATGGGTATAGTCTTTTTAAGTTTAAGACCTATCAAATAGTAAAAAAAAAAGATAAAGGTTGAATGCATGATGAGAAGCAACGAATTTATCTTATATGCACAATACAAATGGGATAATACTTGCCCCGTTTTATTTTTAGGAGGATACGTACGTTTTAAGGGAGACCAATTGATGGACGAGTCGGGTTATACAAGTTGCGTCAGAAAATGGGTCGGATGAGGGTTAAAATACAGATAAAAAAAAACTTCTGGCATCTTTTATGTTGCCAAATTTTAAGCCAAAAAAACATATTTTTTAAAAACTAAATCATATTTAATATAAAAAATATAATAAAATTTATTAATGATATTATTATTTTAATATTATTATTGACTGAATTATCTTTGACCCAACAGATTGAGCTCCGGTCTGAACAACTCAATCTGTTTGACTAAAACTTTCTAAACTTGCACGAGTTACAACTTTCGGTTCATCATGTTTCACTAATTAGCATATGCTAAATGAAACGGGTCAAAATATCATTTTAAACGTGCCTAGGTCAAAGTTTTCTATTATTGACCTTAATGCATTAATTACATTAATTAAAAATAGAATTTATAACTCAATTCAAAATACTTAAATGTGTCCTTATAACTTAACTGTTAAATTTGTAATATAAATTGTTTTTTAAAAAAATAGAGGGATTTTATTACATTACTAAAAAAACATTATTTCTAAACATCATTATCTATAAAAGGTTATAATTTTTCATATAAAAAAATTATCTTAAATATTTGAACCCTTCTATAATAACCACATTTAAAACAGCATACCTGTGCAATTTGCACGGGTATAAAACTAGTTTTTAATATTCATAATAACTTTGACGTGGAAGATACGACATGGGATAAATTCTAAAAATTACTATTGGAAGACGAAAGGTCAAAAATGTCTTAGAAATTATTAACTCCACCTATTAATCTTCCCCTCTCATATTTTTTTTAGATAACTTGTGAGATATAATAATATGTGTTTTTTAAAATAAATACTTTGTGAACAGCTTATCTTGACATGTGATGCCAAAAAAACTACCTAAGTTAGCCTTTAAATTATATTGTATACTATAGATAGATGTATATAATAATTTAATGAAATTGAGAAAGTCTATAACTCTTAAAATGTATCAACATTTTAAATTGATCCTTAGGAATAGTTGTAGACTATTCAAAAGCATGCCTCGCACATGCCTCCTATTATTTCCATCAAAAAATGGACCTTTCTAACTTCTGCGACCAAAACCCCAAACCTTCCCACTGAGTCATTCTTCTCAACACAAATAGACCCACACACAATATTAGACTTGCGAATCGGGTCGGGTTTGGGTCGGGCCAATTCGGGTCACGCGAATCGGGTCATTTCGGGTCGGGTCATTTTCGGGTAAATGATTAGGAGAAAAAAAAAATTTCAAGTATTTTGGGGTTAATTAATGTCATGTTTTGTCGGGTCATTTTCGGGTTGGGTAGTTTCGGGTCGGTAGTCACTTATAAATAACAGTTCGATAAATTGAGGCACCGCGCCCAAAGGGCATGGTACAACAACTAGTTTATAACAAAAAGAAAGAGTTGCATTTATGAACGATGAAAAATTAGAGTTATGTGATTTTTATTTGTTATTCAACATATTCTAATAATAAACGCCAAAATTTTAAATTTAGTTTTCCTACGTATTTTGATTTGTTAATTGTTGCTTAGTTTTTAAAAAATTTATCGAACTTATTTTTTATTATGCTATTGAAAAACTTAGTACGCTTTAGTTTTGATGTGTGATCTTGCTCTAATTTCTGAAAATTTGATCCATAAGCATGAGGCTCATATGGAATCCTTGGCTAGGGAGAATGCTAAACATCTTGTGAGTTCTAGTAAAGGGTTGGGTCATGAGGTTCCACTCTCATATGGACTGACATCAAAGGACAAAACAACTGTCCCAATGAGTGTTCTAGGGGCTGAATTGCATGTTGCTTATGCTCAACTTACTGAATTGAGTTCTGAATTTCCATGGAAGTGTTGGTCACCCAAGGATGTTATAGGAATGAGCAATCAGCACATAACATGCTTAGGGTGTAGATGTGAGCCTCCTGATTTGTGTGCTCTGAGTGCTGAAGCACTTGGCATGGATATGAGGCCAAGGCACTTCATGATGATATTTGATCCAGGAGGGATTGATAATGTTCCATCTCTTGAAGTGCATTTGAGCAAGGGAGTTTAAATATTCTGAAACGCTTCAAGGAGAT
>JAGPOY010005982.1:0-10623 GCA_018983105.1 Silene uniflora
AATACGAACAAATATAATAAACATAATTATCGTATTGAATCGTAATATTAAACCTCGTATAAATTATAAAACTAATTAAATATATTGAATCGTAATGTTATTAATATTAATATCGTATAAATTATATGACTAATTAAATATATTTATTATCCGCGTAATAAAATATTGTTTACATGAATAATAATAATAATAATAATAATACGTTTATATAATTCTAATTATAAAATACGGAGTATTACAATACTAGTGTTTATTAATTCGGATTGCCTTGTGACCGTCAATCTCATTGTCAACAATATGTCTTCTCACGTGTTGTATATAATTATGCTAACATTGTTCTGTAAGATCTACGGAGTATTAAAGATATGACCTCATATAAAGATCATCCATGAAGTCAGAGATTCACTACGGTCGATGCTATTGCAAATCACTCTTGTATAGATATTAGTGCAGCCGATGATAATTTTAGGCTCCCTATAAATTCACGCGGTAGATAAACGGGGACACGCACTTTCTTTGCACAAGGACAAAGTTAGTGGGCCCTACGTTGCTCAGATTAAAGCTTGCTAGAAGGAAATATTAAGGGTATAATTGCCATCTTCCGTATCCTAGTACATTATAGCCGTGAATATATGGCTACCCTAATTTTATGTGGGATGAATTAATGTTTTATATCATCGACTCAGCGTCTTATGCCGAGCTTTCATCTCTTCCTTGATTCGTTTTAAACTTATTTAGTATTTTAATTTAACGTCCCATTAAAAAAAACAAATACTTAAAACTTATTTTTCCGCAGTATGGCTACAATAGGTTTTTTTTTATAATGATGACATAAATTAATAAGTAATGACGATTTAGGGGCCCAATAGACAACATAAATTACATATGACACCAAAATATAGATAAATGACTTATAAAACACAAATTATGTAAACTTCAACTTGCCATTTTTTTTAGGTTGACTACCTCCTTGACATATACTCCCTCCTATTCCTGATAACCGTCCCATTGTGTAAATGGCACAAGAATTAAGAAAATGGGTTAAATAATGTAAAGTATTGTGGTGGGGTGAGGTGAGGTAATTGAAAAGCACAAAATCTCATTGAAGACACACCATATCCGTCACAAATGAAGACGGATACCATTTCCTCTCACAAAATACTCATGAGATGTGAGTGAGGGAGCACATGGGGGGTGCCCACCTTGTCCCATCTACCCATTTCCTCTCACAAATTATCCGTTGCAAGATCCGACCCGTCTTCAGCAAGACTTTTTGATTGAAAAGAGGGAAGGTATTGTGGGGTTGAAGTAGGGTATTGTTGTGGGGTGAGGTTGAGGTATTGTTGTGGTTTGAAGTGATTAAAATAAGTATAAAACGTTATCAAAAACGGACAATGAGACATTCTTGTGAATAGACGAAAATAAAAACTGGGACAATTATTTAGAATATGAGGGAGTATTGAATATGTGTCACGCTTTTTTCAAGGTAACATGTGTACTAACAAAATACTCCCTCCTATTCACTATAATTGTCCCATTGTTTGAATATATGAGTGGTGTATTTTAATACCATGGGACAATTATAGTGAATAGGAGGGAGTAGAAGATCAAATAGACTACACACCTAAACAAAAGAGAAATTGATGGATAATAATTGTTGGCGGATTTATCTATCAAATGAAGTCTTAACCATATTCCCTCGTGTCTAAATGTGCGAAAAATGAAGAATCAAACATGTTTTTCCGAAAATGGTTCCAACACAAGGAAGAAAAGGAAGGTTGAAATGGCACAAGGTTAAGTACTGATAAGATTATAGGGGGGGAGAGAATTGCATAAGGATAATTGTATTACTGAATGATTGTTGAATCTGATTCGAATACATAGGAGATATATATAATAACTCTAACAATCTAAACCCTATACGATAGCCGTCGTGACCTAAACCCTAATGGGCCTAATACCCTCCCGGCCTCCCGCAATCGTAAAGGCAGTACATAGTACGAACTTTACGATTGGAGAATTACAAGAAAAACATAATCAATAAAAAGACGTCCATCTCCTCATGATCTTCCTTCAAGAAATTTCTAATCAACGTTCTTCCTCTTCACAAGTTGGTTGGTAAGGGTGCGTATAGGACTCGCCAGACACGTATCCTGTTGAAATCTTAGCCGAGATTTCATTGTTGAAGATTATGCAGTAGAAATAAATATTTGGAGAATTTCCTTATATTGATTAATTGATGCAAATGAGGATAATGCTTTTGTACAACGGCTGTAAGAGGAAAGAGCTACTATTTATATACATTAACTTGTTGAGAAAATGAATGACCTAGAATGAGGTAATGGGCCAATGAACAAAATTAGTATTACGTTGGATTAGGTGGGCTGGTGTCATTAGGTGGGCTCAACATCCCCCCGCAAGCTGGAGAATGCGGCAGAGGAGACATTCCCAGATTGGACAAAAGATGCCAGTGTTGATGAGAGGGTAAAATCTTGGTGAATACATCTGCTAGTTGCTCTGTAGTTGGCGTATAACTTAGTTGAAGAAGCCCTTCCATGACCTCGTCTCGAGTAAAGTGGCAATCAAGTTCAATATGTTTGGTGCGCTCATGGAAGACAGGGTTCTTGGCAATATGCAAGGCGCTTTGGTTATCACAATGTAATGTAACAAGCCTGAGATGTTGGACACCCATTTCAGTGAGAAGACGCACCAGCCAAGTAACTTCGGCAGCAGCCTGAGACATGGCTCTATATTCAGCCTCAGCGGAAGACTTGGAAATAGTGCTCTGCTTTTTGCTCTTCCAACTAATGGGAGATTTGCCAAATAAGATGGCCCAACTAGTGATGGACTTCCTTGACATGGGACAAGCAGCCCAATCGGAATCAGAGAACGCTTCAAGGGTAAGCTGATTTGAACCTTGGAGAAGAATGCCTTGGCCACAAGTGTTTGTTAAATACTGAAGGACATGGCAAATAGCCCGGTAATGAGACTCTTTCGGATTTTGCATAAATTGACTAAGGTGTTGAACAGCGAAGGACAAGTCAGGCCTGGTGTGAGTGAGCAAATTGAGTTTCCCTATGAGCATTCGGTAATGGCTAGCATCATGATACGGAGGTTCTTCATCAAAAGAAAGCTTACAGTTGAGAGGCAAAGGAGTGGCACAACCTTTAGTGGGGAGTATGCCAACCTCAGCGAGTAATTCAGTGGTGAATTTATGCTGGCTTAGAGCTACTCCGTCGGGAAGGTATGTGACTTCTATCCCTAAGAAGTAATGAAGCTTGCCTAGATCCTTGATGCCAAAGGCAAGATGGAGATGTTGCTTGAGAAGTTTGATTTCATTGGGGTCAGAGCCTGTGACAATGATGTCGTCAACATAGATGGCCAGAATGGTGATACGAGTGTTCGTCTTTTTAATGAAAAGAGAATAGTCATTCTTGGATTGGGAGAATTTTAACCCTTTAAGAAAGTCACAAAGCTTGGTGAACCATTGTCGGGAGGCTTGTTTGAGACCATAAAGGGACTTTTGAAGCTTGCACACCTGGGAAGTGGGATTTGGAATGCCCTCGGGCATTTTCATGTACACCTCCTCAGTGATATCGCCATGCAAAAAGGCGTTATTGACATCCATTTGAAAAATATCCCAGTTGTGGTTGATTGCTACACAAATGAGGGCGCGAATAGTTGTCATCTTGACAACAGGAGAAAAGGTCTCTTGATAATCAATGCCAGGCTTCTGGTTACAACCACGAATGTCTAATTTGGCTTTGTGGCGCTCTAGTGTGCCATCTGAATTGAGTTTAACTTTGTATACCCATTTGGAGGAGATAGCTTTCTTACCAGGAGGAAGGTCAGTGACTATCCAAGTGTTGTTGTCGTTGAGGGCCTGAATTTCTTTATGCATAGCAGTGACCCAGTTGGGGTCAGTAGAGGCTTCCTTATAAGAAGTTGGTTCAGTATACGATATGACATCAGGAATAGAACTGTGAGAAGCAGCGGCCAGAATGTCAAAGCCAACAAAGTTATACCAATGATTCATGGTGGCAGAACCTGTGAACTGCTAATCTTGCTGAAAAGAAGTGGGCAAGTCCAACTCATAATCCTGGAGATAAGAAGGTAATCTTCTAGGTCTGTGGAGTGGGACAGTCTCGGGTTGAGTGTGAGCAGAAGAAGGGTTGGTAATAGGCGCAGTGTGTGTGGTTTGAGAAGGTGAGGAAAGGTGGTGGTTATGAGGAGGTGGGCTGGCAATAAGGTCAGGCGTGTCAGTGTGGGGTCTGTTATTTGGTGGACTACCAGGTACAGGAACATCATGCTCGTGTTCACAGGTGGTGTAATTGAAGAAAATAGGGTCTGGCGTAGTTTCAGGGGGAACAGGGATAGTAGAAGTAGGAAAATATTTGGACAGGTTGTGAGCGTGGAAGGGAAAAATATTCTCATGAAAGATAACATCTCTTGAATGGAATATCTTGTGGCTTTGAAGGTCCATGATGGTGTAGGCTTTCTTGCCATTGGGGTATCCTAAGAAGACACAAGGGCTAGCTCTAGGGTCATATTTGGTTCTATTCCTTTTTAGTGTGGCAACAAAACACAAACATCCAAAGCTGCGAAGGTGAGTATATGAAGGTGCTTGTTTGTAAATAATTTCTAGTGGTGTCTTGTGATTTAAAATAGGGGATGGCATTCTATTTATAAGATAAGTGGCAGTTAGGAGACAATCCCCCCAAAATTGTATGGGAAGATTAGACTGGAAAAATAAGCTTCTAGCTGTGTCGAGGAGATGCATGTGTTTTCTCTCCGCGACTCCATTTTGTTGTGGAGTATCAACACAAGAGGTTTGGTGGATTATACCTTTAGAAGTATAGAATTGTTGTTGGGCTAGAGTTTCAGAAAATTCAAAGCCATTGTCGCTTCTAATTGTTTTGACAGTGGTTTTAAAATGTGTTTCTATGTATTGTATGAAGCTTTTTAAAATGGGCAAGGCATTACTCTTGTGACCCAAAAGATGTGTCCATGTGGACCTAGAAAGGTCATCAACAATAGTCAAGAAGAATCTGTGGCCAGAATGTGTAGGGTGAAAGTAGGGTCCCCATAAATCAACATGTAGTAATTCAAAAATGGAATTAGAAATAGAAGAACTCGTAGGAAAAGCAAGTCTATGAAATTTAGCTTTGGGACAAACTTGACAAACTTGACAAATTGAAAGTTGTTGCTGTTTGCAATTATTAATTACAGATAATTGTTTCATGCTAGATAAAGGCATGTGTCCTAATCTACAATGCCACCTATCAAGGGATATGACATTGGTTACAACAGCACAAGTTTGAGGAGAGTGGCTTGAGTTGACCGCTTCTTTGTGGGCTTGAAAAGACTTGAGGTCAGCAAAATATAATCCATTCTTTTGGCTACCAAGAATCAAGGATTTGTTGGTGGAAGGAACCTGGAGAATGCAATGGTTAGGTGTGAATATAATTTGAGAGGAAAGATCCCTAGTGAGCTTGCTAGCAGAAAGCAGATTAAAACGAAAGTCAGGAACATGTAGAACATTTTGAAGGGTGATCTGTGGTGTAAGTTTAATGGTGCCTAAGTGTCTGACTTGTGCTTTATTGCCATTAGGAATAGTGATATGTAAAGGTGCATTTACAGGGTGAAATGTGGTGAACATGTCAAGGTATGGTGTTATGTGACTTGAGGCTCCACTATCAATTATCCACTCATGATTGTTTGTGGAAAACAAAGAGCCTAGAAGATTACCTGCCATCATAGCATGATTTTCATGAGGATCATTGACGCTGAATTCGCCCAACTCTATCATCATCTGATCATATTCCTGGGAATGCAAGGGTCCAGCAAAATTTGCCACATCCATACCTGAACTTCCTGCAAGATTCACATTTTGATTCACATTTTGATTGCCAGCCACGTTGTTTCCTCTAGCAACATTAGGATTAGCATTCCTGTTTTTTCTGAGTTCAGGATGGAGAACGAAACACCTAGAGTTACTATGTCCTTCCATGTTGCACTTGGTGCAAAAATAATTGTTCCTCTTTCCATTGTAGGGTTGAGCACTCTTGTTGTTAGGCCTTACATTGTTGTTATAATTTTCACTTGATTGCCCTAAATTTCTGTTGTAATTCTGTTGATTGTTCCAAGTTCTTGCTGCCATAGCTGAAGCATCCAAATTCAGAGGGCTTTGTGTTGTAATTTCTCTTTGCTTCTCCTCTTGAATTAGAAGAGAATATACTGCATTTATGCTTGGTAAAGGATTCATCATAAGAATATTTCCCCTCACGGTCTTGGAGCTGTCATTTAAGCCCATTAGAATTTTGATTACCCTTTGATTTTCCTCATGCTTGATGAGTGACTGACTAGCACCACAAGTGCAGGCTGGAGCTTCCCATAATTTTTTTAGTTTGACAAAATATACAGCGATTGAATCAGATCCTTGAGAGGTTGAGCGAAGTTGGTCTTGGACTTGATATAATTGTGCACCATTGAATTGTTCAAATCTTTCAATTAACTCTTCCCATATTTCTTTGGCAGTCTCAGTGTATATTATGTAGTCTCTAATGTCTTTGTGGACAGAACTAGTGATCCATGATATGACCATATCATTACATCTCTCCCATTTTCTGAGATTAGGGTGCCCTGGCTTAGGTTTCGGAATATCTCCATTAATGAACCCAATTTTATTTTTGGCTGACAAGGCTATGAGTATGGACCTTTTCCATGATCCAAACCCAGTCCCATCAAAAGGTGTTGAAACAATGTTCTGTCTTGTAGTGTCACCATAGTGGACAAAAAGAGGGTCTGAAGGATCAATGGTTACATTGGCGTCTTTCGCAGTTGGGCTGGTCATGATAATAGAAATTAAGAACAAAAGATCAAATCGTTGACAGGAACAACACGAATGGCAGCAATACAAAATGCAATACAGACGATGACGAGACGGGAAGTAAGGAACACAGCTAAATAAACCGGAATGAGGTAGATCTAAAATAAACAAACTTGGTAAAATTAATCACCTGATAGATTGAGGGTGTGAGAGACGGATTTTAACCCGCTCTGATACCATGTTGAAATCTTAGCTGAGATTTCATTGTTGAAGATTATGCAGTAGAAATAAATGTTTGGAGAATTTCCTTATATTGATTAATTGATGCAAATGAGGATAATGCTTTTGTACAACGGCTGTAAGAGGAAAGAGCTACTATTTATATACATTACCTTGTTGAGAAAATGAATGACCTAGAATGAGGTAATGGGCCAATGAACAAAATTAGTACTACGTTGGATTAGGTGGGCTGGTGTCATTAGGTGGGCTCAACATATCCTACCTAGTTTTTTTTTCTTATATATTAGTATATATAGTAGAGTAAATTAAAAATAACACCCTTTTAAAATCAATTTTTTTTTAAATTACTCCGTTATATAATTTTTTCCTAAAATTACTCCCTTAAAATGCACTTTTATAAAAAAATTGCTTTAAAACTCAAATTTAGGTGGCTTTTTTAGTTTGTAACTTAATCAATTTATTCTTTGAAAGGTATAACAATGGGGAATAATAAGTTCAAAAATTTACAAAATAAGTCACCTAAATTGGAGTTTGAAACAATTTTTGATAAAAGTGCATTTTAATGGAGTAAATTTTAGGAAAAAGTTATATAAGGGAGTAATTTTAAAAGAGAATTATTTTTAATTACTCTGTATAGTATTATTTAATAATCATTAATTTACTTAAATTATTTATTCTTCATGCTATGCATTTTTTGCAAAATCAACTCTATTAGGAAGATTAACATCGAACTATTTGAATCCTCTTAAGGAAATACTTGAAAAGGTTTTAGGGTACCTTCCATTTTCAATGATCATACCCTACTATAAATTTTACACCTTTCTCATTTTTTCTTTGCTCAATTCTCAAACACTCCTTACAAGGTTATCTCTTCTTTAATATTTCTCTCTCATTCTTTTTTTAAAAAAATATGTTATTTTTTTAATAAAAACATGTTCAAAGCAAAGTGATGCTATTACAACTATTTTTGTTCACTATAAATTGTACAACATGGTTTACTTGAGTTCTATGAGTCTTTGTTTGCCTTGATCTTTGTTTTTGAGTAACTTGTTTTGTTTTATGTTATTTTTTTTCCTGATTTCATCTTCTTACTTTTTAATAAATTTATCGGTGTTGGAGCAATTAAATTTTAGTATAATCTTCAAGTGTTTTTTTTGTTTATTATTGATATTGTTTTCTTGTTTCTGAGCCTTTATTTTCTCGACTTTGATTCATGAAGGGTGGATTACTTTCATTTTCTTTTTTCTTTTGATTTATTTTTATTTTATGTATAAACATTTCAAGTTTTTCATAGGCCATTTTATTGGTTTTGATTATTTAAGGTTTTTTTTTATGTTTATATTCTATTTCTCTTACGGCTTATCATCTACAATTTTTTTTAAATCATTTTATGACATAGGTGGTAGATCTTCTTGATTTTGAATAAGACTATTTTCTTAAAGCTTCTTTTGTTTTTGAGAAATTGATTTATCAATGAACTTTTCTTTAGATCTATTTTAATTTATATTTTTTAATGAATAATTTGTTGATTTTTTTGGTTTTATTTTTCCAAATTTAATTATATACTCCTAACATTTTTTTTATAATTAAATAGAATCGTTCTAACATTTTATTTTATTTTATTGTACTGGTTATAGATCTCTTTGATTTTATTTTATTTTATTGTACTGGTCAATTTTGATTCAACCTTTTTATCTTACATTCTTACTTTTATATAGCCCTTGATATTCCTTTCATCAATTTATCATAGTTCTGATTGAGAATTTGTTGAATTTTTTTTTTTGTGCAATTTGTGGATTATCTTGGGTGTCCTTTTAATTTTCCTCTTCTTGCATACTCCATATGAGTAAAGTAAAATTACTCTTTCATGATCTTTATACATGAATTTATAGATCTAGTTTTTTCTATTGTTATGTACCATTGACAAATATTTTTTTAACTGAGTAATTTATTTGACATCATTTTACTCTTTTGCGTGCTCTATAAATTATTTCGATTTTTTATACTTTTTTTTTTCTCTTTCTTCTTGTGTAAATCATTCATTTTGTCGTTTTTTATTTTACTTTTCTTAAGAAATTTTCCAATTTTTTCTTATGCTACATATGTTATAAGCCTCGTTTAATTTTTTTTTTAATCAAATCAAACTTTTTTCCGACAAACTTTTCTTAGTACTGAACGATTTTTTTTTTTAAAAAAAAAAAATCTTATTTGTATAAATCAACTAAAATTGCTCATTCATGAAACTACGAGTCACTGTAATAATTTTTTTATTGAATAAATTTATTTCTTACATACTCCATTGATATTAATTAAGATTGTCTTGCATGAATGTTTTAATCTTACAATTATACCACTTTTACTTTTGTTAAATATTCGACTTTGAATTTTTGCTTAACTTTTTATTGCTTCTATTTTTAACAAAAACATGATATATTTACTCGTTTTGAATTATTTGAATAATCGTGAGATTGAAACCCTTGTCCCATTGGTTTTGTATAATGTGTTATACTTATGAATGACTCTTCAAATAATTACATAATGCTATGCAATAACATTTGCGCATTCAATTGCAATTGTATAGTAGCCTTCAATTATGTAAATACTAGCATCAGTTCTTTTAAATGATTAACTTTTTTTCGTCTTTAGCTACACACAGATTTTGCATTGTTTTGAGTGTTTGTTCGTAACTTCTTATTGTTGATTTCAGGCAGAGAAATTATCGTTGCATGCTGATTAAGGTACTTGTCTCTTAATCAATCTTCTTAATGCTTTAAGTACTCTTTAATTTGTTAATTGTACTAAGGTTTTCATTTATAAATAGATATTTTGTTGAAAATGAATAACGGTTGTCAACGAGAAAATGTTTAGCATGTGGATGTTCTAAATCGAAAGATTTATTACTTGTTAATTATCAAAATCTTAGTGATTCCTTAAAAGTTGAAGTTTTATTACCATTCAAAGTAGATACAGATACATCGTACATTGTTCTATAGTTGCATGTTGATAAGGGTATTATTTCTTAATCAATCTCCTCAATGTACCGTTGCAATTCTCGTTAATCTCTTCAACTATATTATATAGGGTAATAAAAGTTTTTTTTATCATTACTTACCTTTTTTATTACTTGAAAATGAGAACGATCTATTGTTTTAAAATAAAGTGAAAATATTTAACTTATTAACGTTTTGCTTCCAAAGATTTATTTGTTAATTATGGTTACTTATAATATTTATTTCTTTCTTGTCAAAATTGTATTATCATTAATCTTCATTTTATTATTGTGTGCTAATTAAGTTATCTACTATAACTTGACCTCCATCATTGATGTTGTACTCCAAATTTTCTTATTTCTATCATACATTTTTATTAGTTTTTAGAAAACGAATAACTTATGTGTTCATTTGGCGCGAAATATTTAACTGTACATGTTCTTTTTTTAGATCAAAAGATATGCGTGTTAATTAATCTTTATATATTTTTATTTATCCTTACTACTAAATTGAATAACTACTATTCATTGGTCGATTTACATGTATAAATCATTTTGTTGTTGC
>JAGPOY010005983.1:0-10622 GCA_018983105.1 Silene uniflora
AGTAACAAAATTATAATGAATTATACTCCTTTTTAAACTTACATCTCAATTATTGTTAGGATTATTAATTAGACAAATGCTTTGTATACAACTTTTGAAGTACTTGGACTATAGTTGGAGAACTTAACCTAACGCAATATAAGATATTGCATAATATAAGATATTGCATAAAAAAGCAATACGACTTAGAAATCTAAACAAAATTAGAAATTTAATATAATATTGACCAAGAAAGATTAATTGGAAATACAATAGTAGAAGTTGGTTACACTACTCGGGACAATTTGCATTATGAAGCACCGACTTCGGTTCAAATTCGGAAATATTAATTTTCTAATCGTCATCACTCATGAGCTACATAAAAGTCATGTAAATCAAATCCGTCTATTATATTCGTTATAAGAAAATAAAAAATGTTTTCAAAACAACAATTTCAATATAAATATTCAGAAATTATTTTGGATATAACCCGGCCAACGGCCTGGCCCCCATAACAAATTCATGGACTATACAACCAGTTGTATATGGTTGTACGGTGTAGAATCCGAGCTTTTTGATAAAGAATCTGAGCTTTATGTTAAAGAACATGAGCTTTATTAAAAATTATTGAACTCATCCATTTACACATTAAAAACATGAACTTTAAATTAGCTCATAAAAAATATATATTAGCTCGAGTTCTTACACTTGGTTGTACCATGCTTATGGTACAACAAGATGTATAATTCTATTTCCCCGTAACATGTAGTATAGTACTAATTAGGAAAGAAATATTACGGAGGATTAGGAAACTACTTATTTGGTATTCATGTAACTACCTCTTACTATAAATAATATGGGCTCAATTCATACCATCAATATACTCGTACAACCCCTTTTATGTTCACTACGCTTACGAATGGCAAAAGAACGTCAAGGAAGAATAAATCCAAGCGTAGACGAGCTAAGTTCTCTCCCTAACGACATTCTTATCGGAATCATCTCGCTCCTTCCTCTCCAATCAGCCATTGCTACCGGGTCTTTATCCCGTCGATGGCATGGTCTCTGGACTAACACAACCTCTATCAACATCACCGACCTTGATTCTGATAAGTTATTTAAACTCGAGTCTCATAACTTACATCAAGTCAATACAGCAATGAATGAAATCATGAAGCAAATTACCTCACCTTTCATCCATAGTTTCCGTTTCAACGTTGGCCGCCGACACTCTTCCTCTTGGGTGCCTGTGCTGGATACTTTAATTCCGGAAATTTGTGTTCGAAACATCCATCAACTTGAGATAGGATGGCCTTATACCTATGGGGATATTGATATTTATACATTACCAAGTGTAATTTTCCAAACAGAGTCGCTAGTGTC
The DNA here is from genome assembly GCA_018983105.1 of Silene uniflora. Lineage (NCBI taxonomy): Eukaryota > Viridiplantae > Streptophyta > Magnoliopsida > Caryophyllales > Caryophyllaceae > Silene > Silene uniflora. The sequence goes on from JAGPOY010005983.1 coordinate 1,363, forward strand.
CATCGAATTGAGATCGGGTTTTGGTCATGGTCATGGTTTGGAATTGCCTCGTGATAGTGACAACATCAATCTTCCAAATTTGAAGAATTTAATCCTTCATCAGTTTGTTACTTCGCGGCTACGATGGATTGAAAAACTAGTTAAGGCTTGTCCATCACTCGAACAACTGTCTTTATATTTGCATAAATCGGGGGTTTCGCAAACTTTGAAGTGTTCGAATCAAAATTTAAGACGATTGCTTATAAAGTCTTATATCATTAATAGCGATGGGGTTGTGATTAAAGCTCCAAAATTGGAATACTTGGATATTTCAGCTCCATTATCCGGGAATTTTTCCTTTGAGGAGGAACCAATTGTGCTTCGTGAGGCGAAAATCACTAATTATGAGGGTAATAATGCTCTATTTTTTGGGGCGATTTCTAATGTTAGATTCCTTACCCTTGATATTTCTAATCCTAAATTAGATAACTTGTCTACGGTATTTCGCAACGCAACTCGGCTCACGCTTGATATGAATGTAACCCGCAATTTAAAGACACTATTATCAATATTAGAGATGTATCCTGTACTAGACGTTTTGACCCTGAATGTTATGGATATCGGTACAGACAGCAAGCAGTCGTTATGCCCACAGCCGGTCAAAGAAATCCCCTTACGGCGGGCACTTAGAAGGATCAACATAAATATCTACAACTGGGTGTACACTTATTGCAAGCCTGCAAAATCTTTCTTAGACTTGGTCGCGTACTTGTTAAGAAACACCCTTAATTTGGAGCAGTTCAATCTTAGTGCACAAGGTTGTCAAAATTCTCGGACGGACAATATGGAGCGTAAACAAGTACGCGAGTTGAAGTTATGCGAGCTACTCTATCGGTGTCCAATGGTCTCCAAGGGTTGCGATGTTGAGTTTAAAGGGAGATATTTCAAGATGTCTCGAAAAGATGGTCCTAAAGCTTGGCTTCCAGATGGTAAAGTTATCCATTTCTGTGGTACACCTTTGAAATAGTACTCTTGTTATTTAAGACGATGTTGCAAAAAATCTACTTAATTTTCGTTATTTAATAAATATTTTCATCGTGTTAATCAACATAACGATGAAGTTTCGTATATCCGACTCCATCATCAGAGAATTCTATATTTCTAGTAGATATCTCTACGTGCAGCTTGTTTTTATATCCGACTAAATACCAAGATACAAAAACCAGTAAACAGTTTATTAGTGATCTGGATATTACCGTCAGACAATCTAACGGTCAATTATTTGACAAGACGAAGAAAAATAACGATTAGAGGTAATATAGCAGGAAAGGGAAATTGTGAAAACTCATCGTTACTATGCTTGCCAATTTAAGCCGACTTTTGGCACTATAGTTCGCCGTTTATCAAAAGGCTTATACTTGATAAAAATAGAACCTAAATTCACACATTCGACTGTGGCCCAATACATTAGGCCGTCGGTCCACAGCGTTGGTCTCAGCCCATTTTTAACAATGATCATGTTAATTAATTATCGATACAGAAACAGTCTTATAAAAGACTTGTTGCTGTATCGGATGGAAACGAAGAGATAACAACCCTTGACCAATTCCAGGTGGGTTTGTGTTGGTTTATACAGTAGTGCTAGATCACACTGCAGCAACTATTCTTATATTTGGACAACGATGTGGTCGATGTCGATGATGATAAGGATGTCGATGATGATAAGCTCGGCGGAAAAGGGAATAAATATAAACATGGAAAAGAGGAGACAATTAATGACATAAATATAGACCCAAACCACAAAAGTGGTTGATGCATAAAATTAATCGAAGTTTCACAAGTCTAAAGGAGGCCACCATTTAGACGGTGACCTAAACAGATATTCAGATAATTTCCTGTACCACAAAATAAGACAGCGGAATTGACACCCTTGTGAACACCAAAACTTTATATCCGCTAAGACAAGAATTCAAGACTCCAGACTCTTTTCGACACCGACACGACCTGTAACCAAAATGACGCTGACAGCACAGGCGACGACACATGGAGTATTCAACCCATAGAGATATGGCATGTGACTTGATTTGCCTCACGAGGAAACCATGATGCGGCCAATCATACCTTGAGTCCACATTGCAGTGTCTTTCAGCTGGGGATCATCAGACTCGAGGCATTCATGGATGAACTCGATGTAGAATGAACACTCCTTCAGGAATATCTTTGCGTTTGGACCAAGTGAATCTGCAAGATCTCCCAAGACTGCTATGGCAGCTTTTGTCACGCCTTCATCTCTGCATTACAGGTGATAGAGAAGAGATCAGAGACGAATATGGTATGAAACAGCTTTACATGTGTGCCGTCAGAAGTCCTTGGTATGACTTTTAATTAGAGGACTATTTGGTTAGTCTCATGTTTAACATCTCATGTAAGTGGTACACTTTTTGTGGGAGAGAAAAGGAGAGAAGGAAAGATGGCGTACCTTTGTTTATCCCTGAAGACAAATTCAAGGAACTGCAAAAGATGCTTTGCATGAGGAACAAGTAGGTCTGGCTTCGCATCCTTAAAACCCTGCAGAATTCCCGAGTAAGCTTCAAAGATACTGCGTCTTAGAAGGTTTCCATATTCCATGATCTCATCATCACTCGTGTCCATCTGAGCACACACCTCAGATGCACTCTGCATCATGGGAATAGCATAGGCAAGGTATTTTTCAAATTGTGGTCCGATAGCAAGAGCAATATCACCAAAACATGAAAATATTGGTGGTTTGACTGAACGATGGAGTTCTCCACTAGAGAGGTCCTTGAGAAGGAGAGCCATAATCCCATCACAGAATGGCAAGATCTTTTCCTCCAGTGCTCGGCAGATGTCACCAACTACACCAACTGTGATAGAACAAACCTGGTATTCCTCAAGGTTCTGCAGACCCATTTCCATGTACTTGTAAAAATCAGGCATGTACTTCGCAAACCCGGGTCCAGTTGGATATGCCAACGCACCAATAGCAAGCATAGCCTCTTCATGGACAGTCGCACTACGACCAGCAAAGATTTTGAGGATCAACACCATGATATTATCAGCAGCATTGAGAATCACCTGCTTTGTGTCGTCAGTATTAAGTTTCTGGATGATGACCTGAAGAACACCACATATAAGGGCTTGCAAATCTGCTTGCTTTTCTTTTTCAATTGGAAGATCAAAGGACAGTGAGAGTTTTCTCAGCATAACATCAAGCAGTTGTTCAATAATTTGGGCACTGTTGGGCATTTTAGCACACCTAACTGTCTCATTCAAAGTTTCATACGCAGCAGAACGCAATTTTGTGTCAGTGGCATCTGTTCTGTCAGCTGTAGCCATAAGAGAAGCTATAATATCTCGAATAAAAGGTGTCAGGTCAAAGGAACTTGACTCGGCATCCTCAAAACCCTGTGCAAGGTAATAGATAGCTCCGCAGATCTTCTCAGCCACATTTGGGGCATCCTTAAGACTCTCAAGAAGAACACTCAAAACTGGCTGAATGTTGGCAGCAGTGATCACAGAAAACCCAGAAACTGGAGAATGCAGCAGCTCAAATATACGGCTCAAAGTCCAAGCAGTAGTGTCCCTAACATGATTGTTTTGATCTTTGGTTGCTTTGAGTAAAAATTCCAAGCCTGAATGAACCAAAGGAGAGAGTGTCTCAACCTTGGGGCCATCAAGGATTGACCCAAAGGCAAATGTAGCTGCCTCACGGCAACGCCATTCTTGACTCGATATGTTCGCTTCCACAAAAGGCATAACAAGTGGCACGACAGAATCTCCAACAGTCCTCGCAACCAAACCCAAACATGTCCCGCCAGCCATGGATATATTCCAATTACTGTCATCCTGATCTTGATCCTCCTCTTGCTTTAATAAGGTTTCCAACAACATTGGCACCAAATATGCCAAGACCTTCTGAATGAAGTGAGAATGAGGAGCTTCAGACTGATCGCTATAGTCACCATACGATTCCTGAAGCTCAATCTCTTCATCACATATAGAGCTCCAGAATTCGATGGCCTGGAGAGCAACAGGCTCTTGGTCGCCTTTCACGGCATTGGATGTAAGTTCATAAAGAGCTTGCATATAGGGTTCAAGCACTTCATAATACATTGATGCAATCGCGACGAGACACTCATAAGCTGCCTGCCTTATCTCTACCTCCTGTGAGGTTGCAGTATCACAGACCACCTTCATGATATAATTCCGCTCCATCTCATTCTCAAAATTGGTTTGGGCAAAAGCAAGAGCATTATATAGAGCCCTAGTAGCAGCAAGGCGAATCTCAGCAGTATTTTGAGCAAGGTTCATGCCCTGAGCTACAGCAGTTAGGACAGCATTCACTTCATTTTGCTCAAGCTCTTGATGGGATATCTCCTCACAAACAAACCCTAGAGTCTCCAAAGTTGCCTGCTTCAATGACGGCGGGCTATCTGGCTGTGTCATGTTAACAAGCAGTGAAGGAATCAAATCTGGCCACTGTTTCTTTGGAATCTCAATCGCAGCAACTTTAGCAATAACTTGCGCTGATGTGTGCCATGCTTCCTGTGTCTGCGATCTAAGTGTCCTGACAAGTGACTCCTTGATCTGAGATTTCACATTCGCATCAATAGCTACCCACTGTTGAGCCAAGTGTTCTTTCGTCAAAGCATCTTTAGCATCTAACGAGTTCTTCAGAACTATACCAGCAAGTCTACGTGACTCAATTGGCTTTCCGTCATTCGAAAGCTCGATGGCCAGGGACAACAAAAAACCAGATGCGTTCTGCTCCTGGAATTGTTTCAGACCCGCCTCAGCCTCTGTTCTGGTTTTTGCATCGGGAGATTGAGCAGACAAGAGATATGAAGTGATATCCAATGCCATTTTCTTTAAAGTCTGCACACAGACACCCGCAAACCCATGTCAGTTAGTGAAAATTTACAGATTAATCAATGCAATGCTAACAAAAATTTATCTTAGTATGCAACAGTCCAGCCAACCAAATAATATACTTTTTGAATAAAACATGCCACAGGTAGAACCAATTCGAACCACGAAATGAAATAATAAACAGAAAACTAGGGCAACATAGGTTTGAAAAAGTAGGGAACAACCAATGTCAATTTACAGAAGAGGACCGTACTCGTAATTTGTAATAACTGGCACAATGAAAAAATCAAATACACCAACTAATCAGCAAAGTAGAATCCTTCAACGAGAATTGAATAACCCCAGACAACTTTCGCCATTGATTAATCAAGCTTAACAGGCACAAAAGGCCGAACTAAGGCTTTATAACATGCCAATTACAGCCAGAGGACGAACTAAGGAGACTCACAGTAGCAGGGGTGAAATCCCGAAAGAGAAATTTAAAACTTCTAGTTAAAAAGTTCAAAACCTTTCTGGGTTTGCTTTATTGCATTATTACTCTTTCGCGTCTAAACTACAAATTCTGGTTCCGCCACTAGTACCGTAAATGGTTAACATAGTACTAAAAGCGTAAACATGGGGAAATCCATCGATCAAACAAAACCCAGCAATCAACTAATTCAACTAACACATTAAACAATCAATCAATCAATCAATAACCCTAAATAATTCGACAAGTAAGAGTAAAAAAACCAAACATGCACAAAACCTACATCAATCAAAACCCTAAAACCAGAAATAATCACACCAAAACACAAATCAAAACCCTAAAACCACAAATAATCACAAAAAAAATACAAAATCAAAACCCTAAAACTGAAACAGATCTGCAATCAAAGATAGCAAAATCACAAAACACAAATTAAATTACAAATCAAACAAAACTAAACAAACAAATAATAAATAGATAGATAGATAAAACAGTGAAAAAAATTACCTAAGATAGTAGGAAATAAAGCAAGCAACTGCGACTGTTCTTCCCCAACTCTCAACTCTCCTCTATATGTGAAACAAAAGCAAGGAACTTGAAGGATCAACAATGGATGAAAGAGAAAACTAAAATTAGGGTTTTGTAGAGGGAGATGAATGGAGAAAAGGGTAAGTGATGGAATTTCGAAAGAGTTGAAGAAGCGGGAGAAATAGAGAGAGGAAGTGAGTTGAGTTGCAGGAAATGCGGTAGAGAGGGAGGAAGCAGAAACCCTAATTATTTTGAATTTTGGGGAACGTGTGTGAGAAGTGGAGAGGAAAGAGGTGAGTTTTTGTGATTTTGAAAACTGCTTTTATGGGTTTTGTCAATGTGATTTGAATGGGCCTCTTGCAACTTTGAACTTTTTATGATTTGGTTCATTGTATGTAAATTACAATTCATGGATTAACATCAAATCAAATCAAATCAATTCACCAATGATATGGTTTAAGTTTTATAATCATAACAATAATTATAATTATAAATTTATAATTACCATTATCATTATCATTTTTGTTACTTAATCTTGTTTTACATTTCGATTAGCGATGGTGTGTGGGCAGGAGTGTTAATTCTAAAGTCTGGACTGAAAAGTCGGAATGCACGGCTTAATTTAGTCTGTGCCACAACTCATCTAATTACATTAGTTTGGTATTTGGTTCTATTCTGGACAAAATCAACTGGATCTTAAATTACACCATGGTCATGTTTTTTTGGATTGAAATTGTCTAAACTAAATTTATTGGAGCTGAATTGAATAGAAGAGTTAATTTGTGAAAAGAACACTTGAACTGAATAAAGCTTAACTGAACTGAAATGAATTGAAATTAAGTCCAAAAGAACATGTCCATATTTTACTAATAATATTTTGATATATGCAACTCACGTAAACTAAAATATACTCCGTACATCTCTAATATGAATGAAATCAATCATTCAGCATAATACATTATTTAATCCATGCGGTCCGTTCCACTTAAGCTCGTTTCATGGTTTTTTTTTGTCTAGGTCATACTGTGGTTCAATATTTTATCCTTATTTAGTATTTGGTCAGCCCAGCCAAGGTACTACCCGTCCTTGACCATTTACCATTCAACTTTGTTCCCAAAGGCAACCATACTTGTCAGGCTTCACTCATCGTTTTCTTCCCACCTAAACGGAACACCCTTACATGCCTTATTTGAACTACTTGAATTTCCGCACACATTTGAACGTACCAATTTCACCATGTGCGTTCTCGGAACACCTTTTACCTTCAAGCCACCGACTTTACTCCAACGGTGACGGTGCTCAGTATAAGGCCCACAATGTATAGTTTTCGGATCCCGTGACAAGTCTCGTGAAACAATTCCATTCTTCATCACTCCTGCAGTTACACTACTCATGTCACTACACCACGCACAAGTGTACAAAGTTTCACTATTAGTCCACAAGCTACCACCTTAGCTTCCTTGACTATTTTCCAGGCACTTTCCTCTAAGACAACTTTGTAACCTGCTATATCGAGCTTTCCAACAAATGTCAATTTCTTTTTCAAGTTTAGGATGAACATGACATCTGTTAGTTCCCACCTACCCCCAATCGTGGTCCGGATTTTTACATCGCATCTTCCCATGATTGGCATAGTCTTACAATTCACCAAGTCGTACCACACCTTCCACCAATAAACTTATGAAAGGAATCTTTTACATGGGTAACGTGAAATGATACACGAGAGTCTTACACCAAAGACTCTATCGGATGTTCGACATTCATTGCCATAAGATCACCTTTATCCTCCACACCTAGCGCTTGTCTATCTAATTATTCACAATCTTCCTTTGGAATCCGGCTTAACGCCTTCCAAATGAAGGTGCAGATTCTTTGAATACAAATAATCCGTTATTTACATTTTCCATAAAGCAAAATCTTTCCCATCTAATTTATCGAACAAAATTTTGCCTCCTTCAATTATTGTGAAATTTAGTGGATCGCTCTTCCCTCACCCGCCCAACCTGGCCCTAATACCAGTTTGTAGAGATTTTTGGGACAGACCCCACACACAATAAATAAATATAAGAATCAGAAAACTAACAAGGACGCATTATTTACGAGGTTCACCAACTTGGCTACATCATCACTATTGTCGCACTAGGACTTCTATTGATCACTCACAATATGAGGATAAAAATTACAAAGCATTTGTCATTCTTTTATAGCTAAATGTCTAGCTATAACTTCCATGTAACTTTACTATATTCATTTTCTTGATCAATGTTGAAAAAGTTTTAGTGAGTTAGAAACTCCTTCTCATTATATCTCAATAATAAACATCTAACTCCTTAATGGAGTGACTTATTTCTAACAGTTTATATCGTCACTTTTTCTTATACATTATATATTGTCGTTGTACATTTGATACTTGAAAGAGTAGAAATGAGAAAAACAATATGACATTTGAGAAATGAGACCCTTAGACATTATTTTTATTTCAGTAACTCTCTTATAAGACCGTCCTATAGTATAGGACGGCCCAATAAGAGAATCTAGCCCAACCAAACTGAAGGAGTATATAAGCACAATTACACAACAAGAAAGAGGAGCTTTACTAACAAAAAAAAACAAGCAAAACGTACTACATAATCCTCCAAAGTCCAACCCACCATATCTCCACAACCGACACAAACTCCGATCACGGCTGCGTGCTGCCATCGCTCCGCCACATCCTTCATAGTCGTACCACTAGTACGATCCTATCCTCATTGGTTGGCCCCTTCCCTTCTTTATCACCGTCGGCAGTCCAATGGACACCAAACATTCATTCAGGTTTCGATTTTGAGCTTTAAAATTCAATTTCCAAATTGTTACAATGAGTAGTTATTTTAACTTGCAATGTAGATATTTTATAGTGAAAACTTTGAATTTTAAGTAAAGTATTGGATTTTTACTCAAGTGTACATAGAGTTTAACCTTTAAAACTTACAATTTTAACTTGAAAACTTGATTTAGTTATGATAAAAACCCAATCCTTATAATTGCCTTTTTTCTTTGTAAAACTTGGAGTTTCTCGACTTTTATAAGATGAGTCTTTTAGTTTCTTAACCTCCGATTTTAATTGGATAAACTGGTATATTAGAAGAAAGATTTGGATGAATATTCCTGGAGTATCTAGGAAAGACTATGGAGTATGGTCGTTTGGTGTTGGGTGGAGATTGGCATTCACGGTGCGACATGTTGGTCGGGTCGATTATCAAGCCGAAAAATGGGCATTCATGGACCATGGTTTTCAGAGAACGTGGTTGAAGCCATTTCAGAGAAAGTGGTTGAAGTCAGTTGAAGGAGAAGGGGAATTAGACGGTGAACATAATTTGAGATTGATTTAATTTTTTGGGCCTTGTTGTTATTG
>JAGPOY010005984.1:2605-13226 GCA_018983105.1 Silene uniflora
TCACCTATCTTGTTTGGGGTGGCCTGTGTCGATCCATATGATATCCTTTGGTCATATGGGGAGCAGGTTATGTACAGGTTATTTTGTTAGCACATGGATATGGGACGAGCTTGACGAGTCACGAGACGAGTATAGTTGGCTAGAAAGTATAGTAGTCATGAGTTGTATTTCTTTTGTTTACGTTTATGTAATCACTAAACATTTATATTTATAATAAAATGTTCTTTTATCGAAGTTTTGTAACACTACCTCGGGAAACCGAGATGGTAACGCTCCGATTATCTTGGCCGGATAGTCGGGGTGTTACACTATGTATTAGGTTGTGTACCCCTTTCCTGTTTTTGCTGTTAGTATACTTGGGAGCCAATGAGGACATTGTCCAGTTTGGTTTGGGGAGGGTATATGCATCCTTTTGCGTCTGCATTTGCATTGTTTTGCATTTCACGTTTCATTTTATGTTATTTATTTCATGTTTTTAAAAAAATCATAAAAAAATCAAAAAATTAGTATAGTTGCACATTTATTTTTGCATTTAGTAGAGTCGGATTGGAGCCTTTTCTGTGATGAATTTGCACTATAAGTCTATTATATGCCATTCCTTGCACTTTCACGATTCAATTTGCAAAACCAAACGTGATTTCTCGAATTTTGTCTTGAAAAATATTTTGGACTAGTAGACTTGACTTAAAATTTTTAGCAAACTCTTTAAAATTTCTGAGTTTTAGAGCCTATAAATTGGTGACATTCATGACCAATTTTATGTAGGAATGTGAGTAGTTACTCCTTACATGTCATGTACCATTAATTTGCACAAGTATGATTTTTAATTGTTTATTGCCTGCACGCAAGGGTTTGTGGTCAGTATTACGTGTAGAGAACAATTGCATATTCCCTTTTCTCATTTTACCCCATTTAACTCCACATTAGCCAAATTTGCCAGTTGACCCTTAAGTACATTCTATAATTAGCCTACCTTTGCTGAGCTAGTAAGTGGTTTCGTGGTATATTTTGTCCTATATCAATTGTTTTGGCTCGTATTTATGAATTTTGGAGTGGGTATTTGTGAAGAAGAGGTCTGCAGGCGAGTCAGTGCTCGATCGAGTGCCTTTCTGGTCGATCGAGTAGCTTTTTGGGTGATAAGTGCTCGATCGATGCCTTTCTGGTCGATGGAGTATATGTTGGTTAAGGTAGTCTCTCGATCAAGACCCTATCTCTCGATCGAGGTGTTTTGATATAAGTTCTTCCTCGATCGAGTGCCCTTTTTGGTCAATCGAGGATTTGCCTCAGTTCAGCCAGAAAAAGAAAAAAGGAAAAAAATCAGAAAAATGAATGAAAAAATAAATAATAAGGCTGACGTATTTACACACCTCCTACGCTTAATCATATTTTTGAGAGGTGAATTTTGGGAATTGACGTAGATGCCTAGCAAAGGCAATGATTTTATTTAAATGATTGGAGGAACGGGATGTTTCACTATGGAGTTTGCTTAGGTTCTAGCTCAGCTTTGACCTTCACTTTTCCATAACTATTTTGCCCATTCTTACCAATTAGCCTCACATTCCCATATTTATGCAGTTGTTCGGCGCGTAATAGTCCTTGAACGGTGGATGCGTGTGTACGGTAGCTAGAATTATCTATCATATTAAATTGCATGCATGATTGTGTTGGTCGTAGTCTAGGTGAGCGACTATTTTCCTTCTCTCTCTTACATATAAAATGCATACCCTTTGCTTTGTTGAGAGAAGAGTGACCCGGGAGAGTCCGAATTTTTACGAGTCTTGCAAGGTCAGACGTCCATTTATTTTCAAGATATGCATAAATTCTGTCCACTTGCGTGTTAAGCTTTGCGATAGTTGAAATATGCATTAAACGGTTTGGTATCGACTTATAGCCAGCTCTGAGAATTGCTCCATTCCATTAGGTCCATATAGTCGCATTTAGTATTGCTTGAGGACAAGCAAGAATTTGGTTTGGGGAAGTTTGATGCGTGTATTTTATATAGACTTTTCAGTCTCGTTTAGCACGCATTTCTATGTATTTTAGGTGACCTTACGTCACTTTATATCCCGAATATGCTACTTTGTGTTTTCTATGCTATTTTGCAGGATTATGTGAAGAAGTAGCAGAAACCGACTCAAAATCGTCCCAAGTATGCATTTTAGGAGATGGAGGAAGACGGAGCGGAAATCCATGCATAGGAAGCCAAGCCAAGAGCCATTCCCGGGACGTTTGAAGAAAGCCAAGACGACGGAACCAGAGTTTGCACGGTTTGGACAAATTGTGCAAGGTTTGAATGTTTCCATTCCGTTCATCGATCTTGTGAGAAAAGTACCCTCTTATCTAAAATTTATGAAAGAAATTTTGATGCGTAAACGTAATATTGATGAGGTCGAGACCATTGCCTTGACGGAGGAGTGCTCTGCACACCTCCTAAACCGAACCCCACTTAAGCTATCTGACCCTGGAAGTTTTTCCATACCGTGTCATATTGGTCTTCAATTTATTGATAATGCATTATGTGACCTAGGAGCTAGTGTCAGTGTAATGCCTTTGTCTTTGGCAAAGCGGTTATGATTTACTAAGTACCACTTCACCAACATGACGGTCCAAATGGCGGACCGTACTCTTACACGACCCTTAGGTGTTTTAGAGGACATTCCTGTGCAAATAGGAAGGTTCTTTATTCCAGTAGATTTTGTCGTGTTAGATATACCCGAGGACACACACACTCCCATTATTTTGGGACGACCATTCTTGCATACTTCGCAAGCAATCATTGATGTCGGGTTACGTACTTTAACGTTTAATGTTGGTGGAGAGGAGCTTGTATTTGCCAAACCCGCTACTCATAAGGGATCTATGCGTATTTTTGAGTGTAATGCTATTTCTGCTGTTGGTTTAGAGACACCCCCTATGATTGAGTTGCCTGCCATTCCTACTGTCGATTTGCCTGTTGCTACACTAACGCCTCCGCCTCAGTTTGAGAGCGAAAGGGAGGATCGTGCTATTGTTGTTCATTGCGCATGACCTGGATGGGGAGCATTGTCACTCACTCGTGACAATTTTAGCTCCAATGCTGCAGCTAGGGAGGCTGGAAAAGACAAGGCAACACGGTTTGCTTCAGAGAGCTTGGAATTGGAGGACGATGTGCCATATGTTTGGCGTGGACGAATGGAGATTACCAGTGCGGAAGCCAATTCCGCAAGTCAGAGGCCTAGTGTTGGCCTAACAAACTTATTTGACCAGTAGCCGGGTTTGCAACCCCGTGCAAATTGTAATAGACAATAAATTTTTAGACTTCGTACTACTTTACTCGTTTTATTTTTTTTACGTTTTTAGACTATAGACTATATACTTCTTCTTTTTAGCGTAGCTAACAATTTTTGACAATTAGTCGGTATTGTGGTATTTGGGATATTTTTAATGTTAATTTTGCAGGAATGAAAAGCCGCGTTCAAAAGAATTATACATGGAAATGCGTGCTGAGAGGAAATACCTCGATCGAATGGACACATTCTCGATCGAGGAATATGGTGAAAAGGAAGACCTCGATCGAGAGACTCAGTTCTCGATCGAGTACAAAGAAGTTCAAGGGACGGCCACCTCTCGATCGAGAGGTAATATTTGCTCGATCGAGAGGATCTATGCCAAATGTCCTCGATCGAGAATAATTTCTTCTCGTCGAGAGACTTTCTGCGGTTATAAAAAGGAGTTTCCTCCCTCGGTCCTATTATGCACCAACACTTCTCAGAAAATAGTAATTCAATTAAAACAATTAGAAGAGATAAACATATGTATCATCATCATAAGAACTATGTTTGTGTGATGAAAAATAGCAAAGAAGATCTTGTAACACTTGCTTTACCTCTTCAAACAACCGCATTCAATCATATTTTTCCTCTATTTGTTGCAGGAACGACTAACTCGGCAATCACCTTATGCAAAATGGTTCGATTTTGCCAAAATTCCAATGATTAAACAGATGACAAATATAATAATGGTTGCCCAAATAGAGCAGTTTGTTATTACGGTGTAGACGGTAGTCATAAATGCTAATAAGGTGCCATATAAGGATTGCATTAACAAGAACACACTTCGATCGACCAATAACCTAACCATATCGCGTTCTCAAACCATAGATATCAAGCAGAACAAGACCAACATAAAAATACACATTGCACATACATTTGCCAATAAAAATGCTAATTAGAAACTTGCTTTCTTACCAAGAAGAGTGAATCCTATCACGAATGTAATTGTTGCTAAAAGTGAAGCAACAACTGATAGGGTGCTTCTTATGTGATCCAAATTGGGCCCCTGCTTGAATATATGATGTTTTCTGGTCTAAGTTCACTTTGATAAGCTTGCACATTTTATCTTTTAAGTTATTTTAAACATCTTCATTTACCTACACAGTTTTACGAGTAATCATAAAAATTAGATTTGTTTTAAGCATATCCACTCATCATTTTTCTTACAAAATTTTGCGAGATTAAAAAAATCAGGTTGTTTTAAGCATACCTATTCATCATTTTTCCTACAAAGTTTTGGAAGCAAGTTCATGGTTGTTGTGCCATTATAGTATGTAATGGTCTTCTGGACCTCAACATCAAGTAGAAGTGCCTTAGCAAAATATATATCATCTCTCTCTCTCTCTCTCTCTCTCTCTCTCTCTCTAGTGTACGGTGTAATGCACTTGCGCCATCATGATCAGTTAAGTTCTTATGCTTTGTGATGGATGGATTTTCACGGAAATTAAGGTAATCTTTGTATGTTGAGTTTAGTTATAAGTGGTGTAGTGGAGTGTCCTTTTTAGGTGACAAGCTCTTTGTAATTCTTCGCATGTTTCAAGAAGGCGTACAGAGATTATCACAAACTCCAATCCAATTAAAGTCTTCTTTATGTAAAAGAAGGTTTCGCCAATTGACTTACTAGCCAAAGAACATTTGCTTGTTTGTCATAGTTGAGCGCTATCTTTCCATGATCATCACGCAAGTGAATCATCCACCGGTATTTTTCAAGCAATCTTTTGCATGTACTCTCTGCGTTCATGATGAACTTATCTTAATTTAAATAAGTAATTCACTCTATGTTTACATGTTATACGGAGTATATTTTTAACTAACAATTTTCCTCCAAGATAAAACTGGAGTAACTAAGGGAAGTGAAGTTTTGTATGGGGAGTTCCAATGCTGGTGTCAGGCCGCGAGATAGACGAAGAAGGGAGGAGGGTGCACTAGAGCTGGCAAGTCTGACCCGACCCGAGTGACCCGACCCGAACCCGAGCAAAACCGACCCGATGACGACCTATAACCCGACATGACCCGATTATCAGTGACCCGAACCCGATCCAGACCCGACCCGATATTGACCCGACCCGATACTAACCCGATTAAATTGATGATCCGATAATTATAAAGCTTAATTTGATCAAAATGAAAGTGATTTTGTGTTTAGATTGATACGTTTGACTTAATAATGATGTAATTAAACCAATTATTAGGTTAAAAACTAAATTTAATGGCAAAAAAATGGACTAATGCGTTTAAGTAACCGGACCCGATAATGACCCGGCCCAAACCCGACGCGACCCGATACATCATTTGACCCGAAATGACCCGACCCGAACCGACTCGACCCGAAAGGGTATGCTAACCCAACTTGACCCGAACCCGATATGACCCGACCCAGACCCGACCCGACTGACCTGATTGCCACCTCTAGGGTGCACGGTGGAAGAAGCCGGAGGAAGGGATGCTAAAAATCAACGTTAAAGCCGAAATTAGTAAGGGGTGTTAGAGGAGTGTGGCAGCTGTGTGTCGAGATGAGAAGGGGGGAGTCAGATGGGGGGATGTGTAGCCTAAAGTAGCAGAAGCGAAAGCAGTCTTGGCACAGATGATTGAAACGAAGAAGATAGGTCATAATGATATTATTGTTGATCAACTGAACTTGCTCATACTCATCAGTCTTTTGCAATTAGGAAGTCTAATCGAGTCACGCATGAATTATCTCATGCACGCCAGAACTTGGCGTGCATGATTGGTCGACTTTTCCGAGCTATACTGCAACTATTGTATTTTCCGATTTCAGGGGTTTTGTTTAAAAAAAAAAGAAAAGAAGAAAGAGTACTCAAAAACAATAAAAGGCAGCATAAGCCCATTGGAGTTAAGAAGTCCATTAGTCCAATAATGAAAAAGTAGGGTTTCACTATAAATCACTACACAAGACGCCACTTCCTCATAATCCCTCTCTTCCATTTCTCCGCTGCCGCAGTAATCACTACACATATTAGGGTTTTGATATTTAATCTTTTTTCAAGCGCGTCACCATGAGAGCCAAGGTAATTTCTCACTCTTCCTTTCATTCTCATTTTGTTTCGATTAATTGTTTTGTATTTATGAATCTTTATAATAATGAATTGTATTTTCGTGAAATTGCAGTGGAAGAAGAAGCGGATGAGGAGATTGAAGAGGAAGAGACGAAAGATGAGACAGAGATCCAAGTAGATGATGATGATGATGATGGAATGTTTCACTCACTCAGATGATGCAATGCTGTCTTATCATTTCTTGGTTTAGTTTTCAAGTTGTTTCTTCTTATTATTGTTTTAGATCTTTATCTTACCTTAGGGATTAAGGTTTTCAACATAAATGTACTCTTTTCATTTTGCTACACCGGATCTTTTTCAGTTATTTAACTCGAATATTTTGCTTCATTTCTCGTTTTTCATCTTGTTTTCTACTTTATATTGACCCGATTACGCTTCATTGTCAATCGATTATCTGTTTTGTTATGGAATCAGGTGATTTATGAATAGGTTGATGCTTTATTGGGTTTATGTTCATGTTAATTGGTAGTTCTATGACCAATTGTTTCTAATGGCGATATTGCGCCACCCCTCGAGGCCTCGACTCTTTCGTAAACTAGAATTAGCGTTTTTGGGTATGTGGTTTGATTAGGTAGAACAATTGTGAAATTTATACGACGATTGGAAATGTTAATGCGTGTTTCAGAGTTTAGAACATGCTCTAATGTAGATTGGCTTTGGATCAATCTCTACACCTGTATTTTTTTGTATAATAATGTTTTGATCAATTGTTTTAGACTTTTAGGGCTTTGTTTGATTGAAGATGTTTATTGTCTTGAAATAAAGATATAAGGCTTCAGAATTCTAAGAACTTATAACTAGAATTCTGTGTCAATGCTCATGCTCCTAGCTTTTAATTAGGACTGCACAAAAGAGTTTAGCGTATTCTTGAACGCTTATAGAAGTGGTGAACAGTTTCTTAGAAACTCTATAACGGCGAATGGTTTTTATTTTGGAGTTGTCTGCTTTGATTCATTCTTATGCTTGCTGTGATATTGATGTTGTTTGGTTTGCTTTCACTTCATTTGAGCGATTAAGCTGGATTTGAGTCACTGATCAGTTGCGTTGTGATAAGGCTGTTTTCTTTCTGCTGCATTTATGTTCTTTCCTGCAATTTTTTGTGCAATTGCGGGTATGTCATTCGCAATTTAGGGGATGTCGCGATTGATGTCTTCATGGACAAGATCGACTTATCCACGAGTGCATACTGCATAGGAATCAGGCGCGTTGTGGTTTTATCACGTGTGTTTGTTATAGTTGGCCATGCTCCTTATGGATCAATTGATTTTGTCCCTGGTGATACGCTTGCCTTGAAGTTGTCTTGAACATCTGCTTGTTGTTTTTTGATAGCGCTTTCATGAGCTATATTAGTTGGCGTTAAGGTAATTTGCAAGGGACATATCTGGGGTATAGATTATTTATGTGTCATCTTAATACTAGCGGCCAAGGATTTACTTGTTTTCAGAGTAATAGAGTTATATGATGAATATGAGAATTTTTATGAATTTTTGATTTAGGAATTCAACAGTGTTATTTAAGATTCTGATATTTAATTGAACTGTGGTATGGTATTGATGTCTGGAGTTCTGGACTGCTTTCACTTCATTTGGGTGTATTGAGCTGGATTGGAGTCACAAATCAGTTGCGTTGCTACAAGACTATTTTCTTTGTGCTGCATTTGTGTTCTCTCCTGCAAATTTTTGTGCAATTGCAGTAGGTTATTTCATAATTTAGGGGGATGTTGTGATTCATGAAATCATGGACAAGATTGACTGATCCACCGGTGCAAACTGCATAGTAATCAGGCGTGTTGTGATTATCATATGCTCGTGTGTGTTATACTTGGCCATGCTCCTTATTATGGATCAATTGATTTTGTCCCTGGCATTATGCTTGCTTGGAAGTTATTTTCTTAATTCTTAAGCATCTGCTTATTGTTTTCCAATAATGCTTTCATGCGATATACTCCGTACTAGATTGTGTTGAGGTAATTTGTGAGGGGCATAGTTGGGTTATATGGTCCCAATTTACATCCTCTCCATTACCTTCTCTCCATTTCCTCTCTAATACAATCCTATTTTAATATCTTTTCTCTCACCATCCATTAAACCTTTATTTCTTATGAAACGATTACAAGCGTTGGATCATCACAATATTTGATCCGAACCGTTGATAAGAAATGGACCTCCATTTCTTTTGAGGAAATGGAGAGAATTCGGACTGGAGAGAATTCGGACCGATATGGTCCTATCCTCCTATGGTAGAATGTTTGTGTCTAAGCCTTGCCTTCTGTTTCCCAATAGTGCTTCCATGCGATAGATTATTTCTGTGTCATCTTAATACGAGGGAAAAGGATTTACCTAAATTTTGTATAGAACCATCCTAGTTACTCAATTTTCGGAGTAATATACTCCGTATATGATGAATATCAGAAGTCTAGAATTCAACATAATATTATTTAAAATTCTGATGTTTATTTGAACTGTAAAGGTTTAGGTTAATGTTTAATTGTCTCGTGCTCATTATAAACCATTTAGCGCTGATTTTGGATGTACCTGGAATACTGGAAAGTGAAATAAAAGAAATGGATTCCAACGTTTACAAGCTTTTTGCGTAACTTCTAAAAAAACTCTTCGTTTTAGCTAACCATTGTAGATTGTAGATTGTATACTAAAATTGTGAACATAACCCAAATTCGTTGCATGTAAAATGTTACAGTGCGGTGTACCGAGGGTTTTTGTCATAACAATTGGGTTAACCGAATCTAATAAAAGCAAGATTGTTTGGATTTTTGATTTGTTTTTGAGGGTTTGATTTTTAAGAAATGCACTTTAGAGGTAGGTATTTGTAATTTGTTATCAAATGACCGTGTGTATTTGATTGCTTAGTATGGGTGTACGTGTTGCGATTTACGACGGTTAACAATGCTGGCAGTAGGTTCACACTAGGCTGCATTAGTTGTGCCCTGCGTATCCACAACATGCTACCTATATCCTGCATCGCAGGCTCAAAATCATACAGAATAGCAATTATGTTGAGTTGTTGATCATAATTTATTGAATTAGTTCTTGCAACAGGCTACTCATCATAATTATATCGAAATTATTTCTCGCATTATACCAATGAACAAGTCGATTCACCGGAAAATCTCTACAACCTCATTCAAGAAAATGACCGTCCTTAAAACCTAGTAACAGTAAAAAATTCTTTTTGAATCAAAAGAGCGAAGGCAGTTATTTCTGATCATGAAGTAACTGTAATTCCGAAATCGGGCTATCATCATTCTCCTTAGTCTTAATCAAAAGCCTATCAATATAATTCTTAACTTCGTCTGCTATCATCTTCTGCATCAAATTCATCCAACATGTCGTCTCTTCTCGTCCTATGCTGCTATATCTCATCATCTTTTCGCCTCCATCAAATTCCTCTATACCCTTCTTTACCTCATCGTCCGCTTCATCCTCGCCGCCTCCACGTGGCATAACCACATTATTCCCTCCAGGTGGCAGCAACGTCAGCATCGTTTCAGGCTCATCTGATTTCTCCTCCGCACTCTCCTCCTCCTGTTCCTGACACAACCCCACAACCGGACCAATCTCAGACGGGTCCTCAACCCGTGGACGCTTCGACTCCCCCGAGTCAGAGGTTTCCCCCGCCCGCTTCTTCCTTAGGGTAGAATTCCAATGGTTCTTGATCGCGTTGTCTGTTCTCCCGGGTAATAACCGGGCTATAGTAGCCCACTTATTCCCGTGTATTGCATGGGCTTTAATTATTTTCTCATCCTCAACCGGGCTAAAGGGCCGGTGCTGCACATCCGGGCTCAGTTGGTTACACCATCTAAGCCTACATGATTTACCAGACCGGCCCGGAATTCCCAAACTAATTGCCGTCCAATTTCTAGGACCATGTTGTTCCACCAATTTTGTCAAATTGGCATCCTCTTGCGGCGTCCATGACCCCTTCACCCGATCCGAAACCACCTCCCCTCGTCCGGCCTTCTCCGGCACCATGATTAATCGAGAATTTGTACCGCTACCCACCTATTGTCGTACCGAGATTTGTAAAAATATGAAATGAGATGATTTGAGATGTTTTGAGATTGAGAAATTGTGAAATGTGAATTGTTATATAAGGAAGGGAAAGAGGTGGAAATAAGGAAGGAGTTATAACTGCATGCGCTGTTGGTGTGGGGGTTTAGGTTTAATAATATAACTGATCTACAAATTTCCATAACGGCTTTTTGTTTGTTTGGTT
>JAGPOY010005985.1:0-10621 GCA_018983105.1 Silene uniflora
GTAATTGCATCATCATGTGTACCTACATCAGAAAGATAGATAAATATCTGCCTCATTTTTTTAACTTAGTAATCACGTACTTAAAGTGGAAAGTTTTGTACCCCAGGGCTTGCCCCGTCTGTCAAGAAAATGTCATTTGCATTTGCAGGGAAACCATCACGTGCTTCGATTCCATCAGCAATTGTTTCACGCAGACCCTTAATACCCTGTAATAATGATCAAGCCATGTGATACAAAAAATTAATAGGTTCATATCCTGTGCTCATCTATCGCACTTCAACTCTTAGTTAAGCTGCAGGGATAATGGCAACAAATTATAAAAAACCAACTACAAAATCAAAACTGGAAGAATAATGGATAAAATGTAAGTTCGTGTTCATCTGTATGGTTCAACAAATAACAAAACAAGTGTTTATCTGCTTATTATTATTACCTGACTATGACTGTATGCGCCAGTAGCTCTACCAGGAATTTGATCCAGAATTTGCCAAGCTCTTTCTATCGAATCAGTACTGCGGCAAGTCAAAACAAGCATAAGCATCTCTATTTGTTTGACACTCCAACATTAGCGCAGACACTGCTGTACCTCATTTTATGCCAAAAGGGTAAGGAATTTGTAAAACTTTCTTAAAAAGGCTTAAACCAATACTCGACATTACCGTATTGGATTCTTAAAGTCAAGCCTACAAAACTAAGCATAAGGGTGAACTTTTACTAGAAATTTAAAACACTGATAAAAAAACATGTGACCCTTGTTTCATGGAGTGCATTTAATTATAAAATTCAATCAGTGTTACCGACTGTCAGTTATATACCAGGAAGTAAAAAATTTGGTGAGCATGACAGGCTAACTTGGACTACTAACAAAATAAGAGAGATGGAGAGAGGAAATGAAGATGCAAATCACGGAACACGCAGATACCTGAAAAGTCCCTGAGTTTCACTCTTGTCAAGGATAGTTGGATGATCACAAAGCGCCAGGACCTGAGGGACATAAAATTATTGCTATAAAGATCAGCAATTTACAATTTTACATAAGGTGAGTGATATGGATTCTTCCAATAACGGAAACTGACCTCTCGGAAAAAAGTAACTGGATGCTGACCAAGAGATTGTGGATTTCCTATATTACAGTAAAGAATCTGCGGAAGTTGAAGACACTTTTTAAAACAGAAGCACGACTAAAGACACAGACACAATATGATGGCACTATGACACAGAAGTCTGTTTTATAAATTTAGCCTAAAATATAGATTCGCAAAGAAGGATTAAAGGTGAACAATGAATTGCCAAAGTAAAATCTACGACATGAACAAGTATTTAATAATTAGCATTCCTATAGAAGAAAAAAGGGCGGGAGAGATTCCGGTTGCTTCTTTTAAACAAATATACCTCATCAAAGGGGAGAGACTCCGGTTGCTTCTTCAACTGTTCTTGCAATCTCTGCAATAAGAAGAATTTTGACAGCATTTTTAAGCAAATATAGGTATTAAAATAACAAATGAAATACTACAACCATAAATCTATGCCATTTCAACGGTCCAAATTCGAGCACAGTAATACTGTTCTGATAAATTTTCAGATTTCCAGCCTCACCAATAGTAGGCATGTAAAAATTGTAAGTTAATTGCTCAACAACATCTTCCACATAATTTAAAAACACGAGGTGGGAGACGATTTCCCTTGTTTGTTAGCAAATCAAAATCCTTCCAATATAAGAAAGACTGCAGTATCCAAATAAACTGGAGTCTTAGCATAAAGATTATCTCATTCAACCGATTCAGCAAGACAACAAATAGTCAGGCTCTTCGCATACCTCTGCCTGAGTAACTATCTCACCGCGAACAGCATATTCACATTTCACCACCTGCAGGTAAAATCAGCACAGAAATAAGAAACTTGCCCTGGCCAACTAAACCTCGAGCTCACGGCAGTGTAAATGTGTAATGCTACATAAACATATTGCTCAATGCACTATGCTAAAAATGGACGACAATTGATCAAAACCTAGAGATGATATGTTTACTTTTGCGGCGAAATACTGTCCAAAGTTTTCATCTTTTATATACCAAACTCTATCAAATCCCCAATAGATTACTTTCTAGCTTAAAACTGATTGCGAACATCAAGATAAATATCAACAAATACTCCGTATTAAAATTAAAAAGGAACTTTAACCAACAACAACAATAAAATTAGCATTAGAAAGACATGATCCTATTAAACATAAGGTTATCAGAACCAGAGCGTATAAATAGGGTCGTTTATTAGCAAGTTCAAAAGATTCTCAGAACCAGAGCGTATAAAATATAGAATTCAGCAGGTAAAGGGGCTAGAAATCGATATTCTGAACCGGGTCTCTCAAATTCATTAGACGGTTTTAACATAACCCTGATTCAATACCAACCCATCAACAGAAACACCCAAAAACCCAATTCTCATTTGTGACGTCTCACAATCGGTTAAAATAAATCAAACAACAACCAATTAAAAATAAAATAAAAACATAGTTAAACAACATAAAAATTAGACCTTTTGATTAATATTGTGAAGAGTAAGATGATGTGAAGACCCGTTAGAAAACTCCATAGAAGTAGAAGTGGAAAAGGGTGAAGAAAACAAAAGGGATTGTTTAGAAGCAAGAAAGTTATGATTTTTATGAAGAAGAATATTAGTACTAGAAACGTTTACGAGACGTTTATTTTTAGTGAGAAGATGTTTAGAAGCTTGTGCTACGAATCTCCGCATTGCATGCCACCAGTTTTATTTGTAGTGGTTGCTGATGAAATTGATGATGATGGTGAAATTACGACCCACTGTTTGTTTTGGTAATTTTGAGACAATAAAGATTGCAACTTTTTGTGCAAGAAATCTTTGAAAAATCAATCGAATATTTGGAAATTAATGTACTTGACAAAAAATTGTGATGTGAAAGTGAATGTGAAGTTTATTATGTAAACTTGAAAATCTATTTGGTACTACATCTAGATTTGTTTCCTTACTTTCATTTGGATATGTGTCGGGTTTAGGTAAACATCCGATATATGTGAAAACTTGCAAGTAAATAAGTAAATTTCAGATTTTTTTTATTTCTTTTTTTCATTTTATAATGACAGCCCGAGTTAATATTTGTATCGGCCATCAGGTATACCGTATACGTGACCGTCTATACAGTACGTATATTAGGTTAGCCATTTTTTTTGCCTGAGTTAACAAAAATTGGTCAATGTGAACTGAGCTTGGGAACCGAGTATTAATTAAGAATGATTATAATAGATGGGCCACAACCATCACCTTACGGTTTTGGTTTAGATGCTTCATCTATCATAGTATCAGAGCCAGTGTGACCGAAGGTCACGAGTTTAAATCCGGGCAACCTCAAAACTCCTCAAAAAACTCACAAAGTGGCATTTCAGCACATGGTATGGGGGAGCATGTGCAAGTCATATATACCTCGTGTATGTGGTCAACAACGGAACAAAGAACGAAGATGGAGGAGGCCACGACCGCAACGCCGTTTCGCATCTGAAAGCTTTTTTTTTTAGAGGTATAATGACGCGGTTGTACATTAAAGGGGATAAGGACCAATCAGATATTCAAATATAGTCTATCAAATGTCCGTCTTAACTATTAAGTCGATGACAACAAAAATAACTATTAAGTCGATATGAAGTACTCCGTAATTGATTATGCATGTACTATGACAATCCGAGACATGGATGGCAAATTAGACGGATGATCAAATTGATATTTTGCTCCAAAATCAACGACCGATGAATTAGGCCTAGTAATCTTCATATGCTTCCCATTCTTGATCAGCTAGCCTCATCAAATTGCATTTATCTTACCATGTTGACAGGATCGAATACTTGCACGCAGTCGATCAGGAACTCGTGTTAAGTTACGATATATATGCAAGTTACAGAAAATTGAATTTGTAGATTTTCACTTTTATCAACACCAAAATTAGACGAAACGCACATAAAATTGTTTACCAGGTCCAAAAACTCTAGAACTTTATACATAAACTCGTCTTTGTTTATACTCTCTTCACCCCGGTCAATCGTTTTAGTTCAGAGTACGTAGTTCATATTATTCGGCAAGATCAGCAGCAAACTCTGGTGAACGAAACTGTGATGGCTATTCATTGTCGTCGAGAATGCTGAAAATCTGAATATATTGCAGGAAAATAAAACAACTGAAAAAAATTCAAAATTGTAAAAATAAATAAATGCAATACAGCAAAATTATGGGATTTAACTGTAATATATTATCTGAATATATTGCAGGAAAACAAAAGTCTGTTACATAAATTCTACAAACATAAACTACTGTAACTAAAACCTGTCTATAACTAAGTGACTAATCCAAAAAACAACAAAATCTACAGCACAACGGTATCTAAACCCGAATTTACTTGTTTTGGGTCGGGTTTGATACGCTAGGCGGTATTCTCCTGAAACTTGAGCCCACCTTCTTAAACGGGTCATTCTGTTGGGATCGCAAGTGTTTGAAAGCTTGAGACGAGACTGATGAAAGTAACCTTGCATGAGTTTTGCTACATATAGATAGCAAAACTAATGCAATAGCTATAACAACAACAACTCTGTAGCACATTTTCTTGTTAATCATAATTTTTTGAGTAATAATGTTGGAAAAACATAAAAACATATAGAAATCAATGTCTTAATGTCTTAAGCTAAGTTAGTTATATATGTAGATTAATCAAGAATATTCATTTGGAAAACACAAGGGATTAGGGATCTCAAGTAAGTGGGATCATGTGCTGCTTGGTTTGACTATAAGCGTGCTTTGTGGACTTACTATAAGATTCTTGTTTAAAACGGAAGTATCTGTCGTAAACTTAAAACGGCCCAAACAGTATAGAGATAATAAGACAAAAGTAAAATGTTTAGACCTTAGCAAAAGGCTTATCCTGACTCATGGCTATGCAAATGGGATACTATTTGGCGTGTATTGATTTTAAGACGGATATATTCGTCCTAAAAGAGACTAATTGATACCAAGTACATAATATGCTACTAATAATACTCCCTCCATACCAATCCAAAGGTAACATTGACTTTTTCACACTTGTCGAGGCACGTTTTGCAACGTGAATATCTTTAGTTATACATTATTAAAAATTATAAAAATTTGATATTCTTATAGCATTCATGACGATAAATCAAACAAAATCTCACATGACTATATTTCGTCTTATAGATTAGGAATAATATCGAAGATTCTCTCCGACTATGAATAGTGTCAAGATGCCCTATGTTACCTTTGGATTGGTATGAAGGGAGTACTAAATACTAATCCTACATACTAATTAAATTAATGAGAGATTAACTTCAGAGGGTGTCATGTGATTTATCACGTGATAGTGTGAGTTTAGTTTCTTGGAATTGTGAAAA
This sequence comes from Silene uniflora, assembly GCA_018983105.1. Taxonomy (NCBI): domain Eukaryota; kingdom Viridiplantae; phylum Streptophyta; class Magnoliopsida; order Caryophyllales; family Caryophyllaceae; genus Silene; species Silene uniflora. The sequence continues at coordinate 5,421 of JAGPOY010005985.1, forward strand.
ACTGAAAAGGTTCATATGATTTTTGTTTGTTTAATGTTCTTGGTTACAGAAGTCTGAATTATACTGCTGAGATAGCGTCATCAAGTACACGTTACTGAATTTCGATAAAAAGAACGGTCGGTGTAAGACCGTCTTACATAATAATTACTGAGCAGAGTCCAATGGCCTATATCATGTACGTGAGACTATAAGAGGGTTTTGCCGAGTGGTACTAATTTCGATACCAGGCTACTATATACACATAGCCGACTAGCCGAGTCCTATAAAATTCTATATATATTGTTGAATAGGGCTTAGGTTATGTATGCGAGAGTGTAAGACGGTGGTACCGAAACTTTAGTGATGTCCTAAGGAAATGCATGCACCATTGCTTTCTACTTGTATGATGATGTGTGTTTGTTTAATGTTTTTGGTACACAGAAGTCTGAATTCATACAGCTGTTTCAACTATCAATTGGTCTTCCTTAAGACCAACTATATCCGTCTTATTAATAAGACGGGTCATATTTGATACCAAATTGTGAATAATGGGCCGAATAAGAAAGAAGTGGGTTGTTAGTTGGCATTTATTTTCTCTTTACCTGTCTCCTCTTTCATTTCTCTCTTCTCTCTTCTCTCTTTACCTGTCTCCCTCTTTCATTTCTCTCTTCTCTCTTTTCATATCTTCCACTTCTCTCTCTTCACTCCTCTCTCTGATATTCAAAAATTAAACTCCATAAAATTCAAAATTCATCAACAACGTTAATGAGAAAGAAAAAAATGGTGAAAAGAATCAGTTTTAAGTAAATCCCCCATTGAAGAAGAAGGCTTCTCAACCATATTTTAATGGGTATTGTTTGTAAAAACTTTCAAAATGGGTTGATTTTAATTATTATAGGGTTTGGTGTCTTTAATTTGATTGAAACTCAGAAAATGAGTTTTCTTTAATTGTGTTTCTTGCTTTCGAAAAAAACTTCAAAAATATGAATTTTTGGGGTTTTTATGTAATATGTTACCGTCTTTGTGCATTATGTTACCATTTAAGATACAAATATACTGATGTAATACGAATAAAAAACTTTTTAGTAAATATGTTTACCATTTTATTTAAAATTGTACTCCGTAATTGATTTTGAATGATCCTTTTTAGTATATTTGACACTCTTTTCTATTTTATAAATTTGTTACCATTTCTGGTTGAAAAATGACATGTTAAGCTGCAATGGTAACATATTGAATTACTGATCCAACATTGGTGACATGTTAAGCTGCAATGGTAACATGTTGAACAAAACTACTTGTCGCTATTTTTGAGAAAGTTGTTACCAAAATGTGTTGGTTTTGGACAGATGATTGAACAAAAGTTTGTGCTATGCTGATGTTTATGTTAAACAGAATCTTTGACAACACTATTCAACAATATGTCACTATATTCACCTATTTATGTCATCATATTTTGCTAAAATGTAGAAGTAATCGAGTTCTTTAGAAAATCATGTTCTTTAAAATATCATGAAAGACAAACATCTTGCCATTTTGTTTAACAACGTGGTAGTAAAGATGTAGTAAAGACTAAGTTGAATAGATGATATTAAATGAACATGAGATTAAGTTGGATACAAAACTTGTAAACTATTTAATTTTCATTTATTTCGATTTGATGCACAAATATTGAGTTGGAGTGGAAACATATTAAAGTAAAATGGTAACATGTGTGATGACTAGATGGTATCAAATAAGTTGGGTTTATTAGTTTATAAAATATTGAATTGAAGTTGTTAGATACGAAAATAGGTGACATTCAATACTGGGATTGAAATTATGTGAACTACTGTAAATTGTCGACATGTTGAACAAAAGCGGTAACATAATAAACAGAATGGTAGCATGCTTTGGAGTAAATGGTGACAACATATTATAATGGTGACTGAAATGTTAACATATTCTACTATAATGGGGATATATTCATCTTAAGGGTGACAATATATGTTTGTGTCCATGTTTTAATAATTTGTAACCATATTATGTATAAATTCATAGAATAAATAATGATAAGTATATGGTAACATGTTATACATAAATGGTAACATGTGTTACTGACGTGGTCACATATTCAACTTTTAGTTGTTTGTTCCAATGTTTTACGAAATTGTCAACATTTATTTATGAATTTGTAGAAAAAACGTTATTAATACAACAACAAAAAATGGTAACATACTTTATGACTAATAAGTATGTTGAAAGTCTTCTTTGATAACATATTATAGTAAATGGTAACATGTTTTACTGAACTCGTAACATATTGTGCTTAAATAGTATGTGAATATGATGATTTTGTACATTAATATTGTACTACAAAAATGTAACCATTATAACTTACTATGTTACCTTACAAAATGTATTAATTTGATATGCGAATTAAAATGAAAATGGAAAAGAAACACTAACTAGGTACATATTAAATTAATGTGGTTACAAAATGTAATGTCCCTTAAGATCAATTTGAAAACATTTAAAAAAAAAATTGCTTGAGGGTGTTTCTTATACAAATCTTATACAAGCTTCCAATGTCAACCTTCAACCCCACTAGAGGCTTTATATTATTTATCGAATTATTGTCATTATTGATAAACCTATTATGTTACTATTTGTAAAATAACAAAAGCACAAAAATAACGGAAAAAATAGAATTTTTCTTATCTTAAAATTCTCCCAAAAGATTTAATTACAAAATAAATCCTACCAAAAAAATTATCCTTCAAGAAACCTAATTTACCAAAAAACCTAAATGTAAAATATCAAAAATTTACTAATCAACGAAATCGGTAACGAAAATAGGAGAAAAATAACAAAACCCATAAATGAGAGATATGATGATGATGATGATGATGATGTCCATTAAATTCAAACAAATGGTCACATCATCATTAAAAATGGACACGAAATAGATCTAACAAATTTCTTTATGAATTCAATAAAGAACGCATGGTTACATATTAGACAAAATAGACAACAATTTAAGCACATACTCCGTATTAAACCATAATGAATCTTACATTTATGTACTACCATTTGCATTATTTGCCATTGATTTAGTTGATAAATTTTGATGGAGTTTTATGTACTTTTATTTTTGGGATTGTTATTTTTGAATAATTTCAAGAGTGAAGAGATAGAAATGAAAGACGGAAGAGAGAAGATAGAAATGAAAGAGGGAGAAAGCAAAAGGTAGTGTGACAGGATAAAGAATGCAAAAGGTGACAATAGCATTAAATGCCAACTGTCAACCCGTTTCCTTATTACTCGGCCCATATTTGCAATTTGGTATGAAAATGACCCGTCTTATTAATAAGACGGATATAAGTGGTTTGAAATAAGAATTTGTGTAACTATAGTACCCATTTTATTGCCACATAATAGATGAACAAGTAAACAATAATACTAGTATTACATCAATCTCTGACTCATGCTAGTCGGTAAATTAAAGAAAGATATTTTTAATTTTGGGATTATGATTTTAAGTTAAAAATATTACACTATTCCTTTGAATCCTTTCTTGAGAATCATTCAAGCCAATTTATGATTTTTGTATAATTGTATTAATTATTGGCGTATCAGTATGATAAAAAGGGAGCGACCGAGCGAGTTGATCATTTTATAAATTATGGACTTGCTTCTTGTATTGTAAATAGGTTTCCTAGCTATATATTGTGTCCGACACTTGAAATGTCCCACACGACACAAAATTTTGACACTTCAGTTTATACTTTATACCAAGAAATTGAAAAATTTGCGGAAAATCATCGTATCCAACACTCAGATGCATTAGAATTAGTAGTCCATGAACTGATAAATTTAGTAGTCCATGAACTGATACAGTGCACCCTTAGGCCTATTATTTATCCTCACTTAAGCCTAAAAGAATTTACTGGGTCGATCCAACAAAATGACGTAAAAATGATCCGAATCAACCTGATGTTTGTCGGGCCTCATATTGACACACAACTCAACATGACGACCCAAATATGGCCACTAATATTTACTTCCCTAATCTGACCGTGATTCCCTATATCATGAGTATTAATGTTTAATGACTTTACCAATTAAGCGAGGGGTCAGCCATAATTACGCTACGTAGCGGTTCACTGAATTTGTTCATCTAGTACATTGTCCTCTCATCTACCTTGGGTATTTCGGATAATGAGGTTAGTTTGTTTAGCTGATCAAGGAGGATGCACATACTCAGAATGGTGCGGGCTTTGGGGCCCATACAATGGGCCAACTTCTTGTAACATGGGCCTATTAAATCGTTTGGTAATATCGACAGTTTAGTACAGCCTTGCATAATACGAGTACATACACTTGCTTCGCAACTTGTAGTTTCCATTGAAAGGGTTATCTCTAAAGCTGGTAAAATTGACCTGATTCGATAAGGCTGGGCGGCTGGCTCTAAAGTTGAAGATAACGCGAAAAGTGTGTCCCGAACTTGACTGGATAAACCAAGTGACCTGAATTGCTTAACGCAAAATCCTGGCCGTAAATTACCCAACCGGCCCGACCCGACCCAAAATTGCCCCAACCCGAATGACTCGATACACCCAAAATAACCCGAGTGGCTTAGTTAAGGCAACATCCTGATCTGAAATGACCTGACCGAAACCAAAATTGACCTAACCCAAAAGTTAGCCGATAAATATTGACCCGAAAATGACCAGACCCGAAATAACCCGGCCCAAATAACCCATTTACCCGGTCTAGTCACTCAATATACAAGTAATTTTTTTAATTTTTTTTTTAGACGTTTTGACTACAATGCCAAGAATGTATCTCGAGTTTTATGTTAAAATATCCCGATACACCCGGATTATTACTTGACACGATCTAACAATGGTCTTAATGTTTCTACCTAATCGAATAGGAACATTGATCATGGGGTGTTTGCTAAAATGAGTGGGCCACAAACCAAACATTTTGACATGCACAGATCGATGCACCTATCAATTTACGGAACAAATTGGTAAAAAGGAAGATGCCTCTAATAGTAGCCCAGTTAATGAAAGGAAACCGCGTCAGGAAGACACATTTAATTGTCAGTAAATGCAATTTGTCAAAAGAAAATTAATCAGTAAATGCTGAACAAATTAATCAGTAAAGTTGGTCATGAGGTAAAACCCCGTCGACCGCCAATATAGCTAACAATATGTAAATTTACCTATACGGGT
>JAGPOY010005986.1:0-10620 GCA_018983105.1 Silene uniflora
ACCTCCTCGCAGCAGCCGCCGCCGTCTCCGGCGGCGCATACCTCATTTCCTCCACCGAGTCACAACATACCGTCCAGACCGCTGTCACCCGCTCCACCGAGTCCGCTTCCCGAGTCATCCACCGGATGAAACAGACCGGTATTGCCGCCGGTGTCCTATTGGACTCGCTTCGCTCTGTGCTCTCCTCCGCCAACCTCGAGGTGCGGTCCGGGTTTGAGTTCCGTGTCGCGTCGTTTCTTGCCGATATTGCTGCGGCAAATGCAGCTAGGAGGCTGGCTGTTGTTACGGCCGGCAGTGGTAGGGTTGTTGATTGGTTGCTTCAGACTGTTGCTGGTGAAGTTAGTGGCACGCAGGCCGAGGCCGCTAGAGCGTTGGCTTATTTGATTGCTGATCCTGTTGTTAGGAAGGAGGTCTTTGCTAGGGCTCATGCTGTTCCTTATCTTCTTAACTTCATTTTCTCTTCTCAGCCCCGCTCTCGTAAGGTCCGTCTTTCCCTACATTGTTATGACATTCTTATGCTGTATTGTTGCAAATTTGCCATTACTATCAGTTTCGTAATATGCTAGGTGTTGGACATGTTCGCGGCTTGTTGATCTTACTAGTTTAAGTTACTTCGGTCTGTGTTGGTTGATTCGCTCTCTTGTTCACAATTTCGGTCTTTTGTGATTTGTTGTATAACTGCAGAAGTGCCTTAGGAAGTTATTGAGGAAGGTTAGGGTAAAAGGCCTGTTTGAATGTTCAGAAATTATTTCAAGATTTTGCCTCTTTTGTCAGTTTTGGGTTTACTGATAATTTGTTTCATGAGATTAGCGGACTTCGTCTCAATTCTCAAGTATGCAAATTCTTAGTTTTTCGTCCAAGGCCATATTTAAGTTACAAACAATATGAAAGTAGGATAAAAGTCTGTTCCCTCCATCCTCTCACATATTACCAACAAACCATGGTTGTCAGCTTCAAACACCACTTACCACCGTCAAGATACCAGCACCGCTGTTCTATATTTTCTCTGATTGCTGTCATTGAGACTAGGATAATGTCAATTATGGCCTATGTTTATCTTATCTTATGTTTTGAAGAGATTTGGGATATTCAAACCCCCCTTTTTCACCAAAACTTTCGATTTAACCTATTCCTTAACATCTTTCTCTCCTTCATTCTTTTTCTAATTGATGTTGCCCGAGCTTGATGTTGCCCGACCTTGATGTTGCCCTATCCTTGAAGTTCCCCCCTTGATTCCTAAATGTCGGCCTATTACAAATCAAAATAGAATTTTCATGTTTCATAAGGAAATATAAATCGTACTCTCTTAGGGAACTCAATGGCATCTCAAAAGTAACTAAAATATTATCAAAAAGTAGCCTAAATTTACATAATAAGCAATTCAATCAAAGTAAGAAGAATTTTGTACTTCCAAGATTGAGGTGCAAAAAAGAGGATGTAAATCTGAGGTGAGAAGGAGAAGCAGCAGAAAATGGACATATGTAAGAACAGTTACTCTCTTAGTATCCCTAAACTGCTCTGTATTAAGGTCTCTGGGTATTATCTTGTGTATCTCTTTCTTGTAAAACAGTGTTTTTCCTTTGAATCTCAAATCTTGGTTTTTGCTATATCACGAGATTGGTTGCTTTTAGATGCTTTAGTGAATATGTATTCCGTAAAAACCTTTTGCTTTTATTGGAACAGAATTCAAGAATTTATGATTCTTTGAAAGGTAGGAGCATGCTTGTTGCTGCAATAATGGATGTTGTAACTTCTAACTGTGAGAGCAAAGACAATGTGCTATGTCAGCCATGTCTTTCAGCAAATGCTGAAATGAGAGACATTGTGTCAGCTATCCAAGTAATTGAAGGTGGCCTGAATCTTGATGATTCTCATAGCGATGAAGATGATGATGGTGACAGAGGATTGAAGGGCATTGGTATTAAAATTCTTGGTGGGACTACTGTATTGGGATTTTCAAGAACTAGTGCGGCACTGGATTATCCTGATAGTGATAATGTAGAATTCAGCAAATACACTTATAAAAACCCTCTATATCAAAAAAGATATGATGGCTCTCATGAAGATGCAAATGTGTCGTCGGCAGTCGTACCTGGTCTCTGGGATGATTTACATTCTCAGCATGTTGCTGTGCCTTTTGCTGCGTGGGCCTTGGCAAATTGGGCAATGGCTTCAGAGGTCAACAGAAATCATATTCAAGAATTAGATCAAGACGGACATGCAGTCATGACAGCTTTAGCCGCTCCTGAACGATCAGTGAGGTGGCATGGGAGTCTGGTAGCTCGTCTGCTTTTGGAGGACGACCATGTCCAGTTGAATGACAATGTTTCTGAGTGGAGTTCTAGTCTTCTTGCCACGATGTCTCAAGCTTGCAAAACTGACGACATTTCACTCGCACTTGTGGCTCTGTCCGCATTCTTGCTATCTCTTGAGCGGAGTTCAGGGGCTAAAAAAGTTCTGATGGAGAAAGGTCTTGGTATAATGAGAGACACTGCTAAACAAACCACGAAGCATCAGGATATTCAAGAAGCACTGGCTAGGGCCTTAGAATTGATGTGTACCGGTGAGAGTGAAATTCATCTATCTCTTGAAGAAAGTCTGAAATGGTCTGGTGTCTTGCTTCCTTGGGCCTGTGGACAATTGTCTTCTGAAAAAACAAGATCGTCTGCTAAGAATATTCTTTCAGTTATTTTTGAGGATTTTGGTCCATGCTCTGTTCCTATATCTCAAGGATGGCTGAATATTTTATTGAGCGAAGTCATGGGCTCTACTAAGATTACATCTGCAAAAGGGGTCTCTCAGGCCAAAAGTGATAAAGTGAAGGTTTGGAACACGCACGTCTTTTTCCCCCCTTTTTTAATTAATAAGGCATCATTCTTTACGTACTTCCTTTATTGTTGCATTTTTTGTTGAATCGTTTTACACGTGGATTCATCATTTATGATGCTATTTACACTCGCAGACTCAAATTGATCAGGCAAACATTCAATCTGGAATACTAATAGCTGGTCAATTGGCAAACTCGGTTGTGAATCTAGCTGGAAAGCAACTCGGAACTGTCTATGGCTTTGGGGACTCATTCCCTCTTTCAGATCTACTTAACTTAGAACCTTTTGCGGGACCATTCAAAAGCTTAAACAAAGACCAAATCCCAAAATGTGATGCTACAGACTCTGCCGTGGCTACCCTAAAAGGAATTAAAGCACTGACTGAAATTTGTGCTGATGATCTTGTGAATCTAAACAAAATAGTTGATTTTGGTGTATTATGTTTGTTGCGGCGCTTATTACTGAGAGATGATTATGAAAATCTTGCTGCTATTGAAGCATATGATGCGTCGAGAGTCAGGGAGGGACAAGACAGTGGACCAAATGTTCCCGCTGAGTCAACAGTCGACACCTCTGATCCATCACAGATTCGGATTCCTCCCTCTTCTCATATCCGGAGGCATGCAGCGAGATTGTTAACTATCCTTTCAGCCTTACCAAAAGTCCAAAAATCGATCATAGCCGATGCAACATGGTGTAAGTGGCTTGAGGATTGTGCTAATGGAAAAATTCTTGGATGCAATGACCCCAAAATTCAGAGTTATGCAAAAGCAACTTTGTTAAATGTGTTTTGCCATGAAGAACGCGTTCTAGACTCTAAGAAGAGTAGTGGATCTGGTACTGCAGTTGTGAATGAAAATCGCGCCTGTCCTCGTTATGAAGACATGATATTTCTGATCAATCCCAAGTTGCCACACTGGAAATGCCCTGACAAACCCAATTACGGTGCCTCAAACGAATCCCCTGATGATGATGATGCTGATTCGGCCGATTCTGTGGAAGAGCACTTGAAGCAAAAAGCCCCCCCAATAGATGTTGTTTTTGTTCATGGTCTACGTGGAGGGCCTTTTAAGAGTTGGCGCATATCTGAAGACAAGTCATCAACTAAGTCTGGTCTTGTAGAGAAAATAGATCAGGAGGCTGGGAAGCAAGGAACGTTTTGGCCAGGTGAATGGCTCTCAGCTGATTTTCCTCATGCCCGTTTGTTTACACTTAAGTATAAGGTTGGTCTTAAGTTCTTTTGTTTAAATTTTTTAAATTATTCCCTTTTGCCACATTTAAAGTTTAAACTTCATACTTTCCTTTTGGTTGTCCATATTTGAAGTTCTCGCTTCAGAATCTTTTCCTTTTTAGTCTGTTATTTGTCACCATCGTAAGTTGTAAACCGATATTTTTTCTCAACTTGCATTTCCCACCAAATACTATTGAGATCCTTAGTTATTTTGCCTAAGGAGACATTACCTTTAAAGGTGGACAAAGGTTGTATAATGCTTTCTTTTATCTGTATATGTGTCGAACTTTGTCACTTTTGTCGTTTGGAAAATAAGTTTTCACTTTGGACTTATGCACTTATAATTTGTGTTTTCATTGCAGACAAATCTTACTCAGTGGTCTGGAGCTAGTCTTCCTCTCCAGGTTTGCAGTTTTCTCCTTAATCTCTTTGTAGAAGCATGTCCAGTAATCATTATGCTATTTTTTTAGCTGTACTCTGTTTGATACTTTGATGATTATGCTGATGTTTTGAAATTGATTATCCTGCAGTACGTGTATCTTAATATAAAGTCTGTTAGGGGGTAAGATTTATTCATCTTTCCCTCTCAATAAGAGAGACACTTTTATCAAATGGTATTTATATGCTAAGATTGGGTGTGGCCTGAAGATACAAAGGTGAAGGCTTTCAAGAGTCATTTTAATTGTCTTGTAGCCAAATGAACTACTCCTCTAGGTAGCACGGACACTCCTCCTAACTAGCCGTACCGTGTCGGACACCGTGTCTGACACTCGGACACCCGACACTCGTTGGACACACGCCTAAACAAGTTATAGGTTAGACGAGGAATAAAATGTCAAAAGAGATCGATTAAAAGTTCGTTTTGAGTGAGAAATGAGAATAGTTATAGTCATATGCTCAAATTTGACCTTCATTATATTACAAAACTAAAATTATACATTATTTTTAACCATAAAATATATATTTTATTAAATTTAAAAGGCGTGTCCCGTGTCCTAAATTTCATGGGATGCCGTGTCCGTGTCGTGTCCGTGTCCGTGTCCGTGTCCGTGTCCGTTTTGGTGCTACCTAGCTACTCCTTATAGATCTTTGACTCCAACGAAAATGGATGAAATATTTGTAACTAGGAAAAAAAAAAATCCTCAATGTCACAAAGGCTCGTGCTTAGACATGTCAGAAATTGACCCGACCCAACCAACCATTTTTATTTAAGGGTCAAGACTTGTAAATCTTGACTTCTAGTTGCTACCTGATTGTCCCTAACCCGATATAACCCGTTAAATTAGGATCGAAACCCAACAGAACGGATCAACTCGTCGTGTCAAGGATAAATCAAGAATTTTATTAAAATATTAATATTTATATATTATATATTATATTTGAAATAATAATTTAAAAACTATTCATTTTAATATTTTAAATTACTAAAATAATTAAAAATCAAATTTATATAACTTTTATACGGAGTATCATTTATTAATAAAATAATTTAGTTTATATAAATGCTTTAATGTAAGTATAGTAACGTAAGTTATAAATATAATTATTATACTCCGTATTAATTTCGAATATGATTAATTTTAATAATATACCTTTTCGCCTTAAAAATGGTAAAAATAAAATTCGCCAAAACTATTTTTTGACCTGACCCCCTAATCTGACCCTTGACCTGTATAAGCTGACTCGTATTCAACCCTAATTACATTTTGACTCAGCCAGCGTGACCCGCCCCGCCCGCCCCGTTTGACGGGTCTACTCATGCCTTTAAGTGGCCAATGGATGTTTTCAGTTGACGGCGACAATGAAAATTATATTGAGACTTGCACGCTTGCACCTAATGACTACTATTACTACTCATTATAGGGGGCACATGAAATTAGCTGGTTTAACTTTTTTTTTATTTGAGTTTCTATTTGTTTTCTTTTCTTTAACTGTCATTTCAATTTTGTAAAATCGAATTAGATTGAAAGCCTTTGGTTGGTCTCTTGGAGATACGCTCCCAAGTCTCTACTAGGCAGGGGACTCGGGGGTAAAATGGCGGCATTTTAACTTCAAAAAATTCCTCGAGTGAGAATAGCTGTGAGTTGTTTGTTGCTGTTACTTGTGGAAGGAGGCGAAAAAATTAGTTCTAGCCTAGACTTCTGCTGCTTTGGTTTGCCATGTTATTATGCTATCTTGTGTAGCTCTATGAAAGAGGAATGTATAAATTACTTTTCTCTTTTATATTAAACTTCTGGTTGTTATCTATTTTTATGTCAAGATTTTGGGTAGATTTACCACCAATCTTGTCGACCTTCACACTGATTGCATAATAGGTTGGGCCTGAGTAATGCATCGTACTTCCTCGGATTCAGTTGGTTCTTAACATTTTTATTGTTTTGTGTTGAGTATTTTAATCAAAATTAAAGAACCAAATAAATAGGAGGAACTACAAGTCTGGGCGAAGCATTAACTAAGAAGTCTTTTCTAGAGGTTTGCCTTGTGTGTAAACAGATTTTATGCAAGTTTAACTTTGTCAAGTCGCCTATGATTTGGCCTAATCCTCCCAATTACAATTATTATATTAATGATAATTTTTTTTTGAGACCAGTCATGTGGATGACAAGTACTTTTCAACTTAAAATTTTCTTTCGTGCACAGTATTTGCTTTTGCCAACTCTTTTACTTCATAATGCAGTCTTCCTTTCTTAACGAGCCATAAAATTGTTCTCGGAATTCACAGGAAGTCAGCTCAATGCTTCTAGATAAGCTTGTTGCTGCAGGCATTGGGAGTCGGCCAGTTGTTTTTGTTACGCACAGGTCCTCTTACTCATCTCAGTACCAGTTTCTCTATGGTGCACATGTTCCTTTTGTTTCTTATGGTTATTTACTTAGGGCTTGTACAGTTGGAAGGAATTGGAGGGAAAGGGAGGGGAAAGGGAGGATTCCCTTGTTTGGTTATATAGCATTGGAGGGAAATGCAGGAAGAGGGAAATGGAGGAATGCATTTTTAGTCCTCCAAGTCAAATCAAAATCCCTCTTACATAGGAAAAATTTGGAGCCTTGGAGGAGAAACTCCCGTGCTCCATTCCCCCCTCTCCTCACCTCTCTTTCCCTTCCTTCCACCCCCCTCCCCTCCCATTCTCTGCTCAAATGTTATCTAAACACATCCTTAGGGATCACTGTGGTATATCTATTGGCACATTTTGTACATAATATTTCAAGTAGTTCATGTTTGCAGCATGGGTGGACTGGTCGTCAAGCAGCTGCTACATCAAGCAAAGGAAGAGAATTTGAATAACCTTGTCAATAATACTATCGGCGTAGTATGCTCTTGCTTCATATCTCTTCTTAATGACAAATAAAATTTATTGAAAACTTACACGTGATTCTATCTTGCTACTAGGTGTTCTATAGCTGTCCACATTTCGGCAGTAAACTTGCAGATATGCCTTGGCGGATGGGCCTTGTGCTTCGCCCAGCTCCTTCGGTTCGTGTCCTCTTTTCTATTTCTGATTATCTCAATTCAACATCAAGTGTGAAATATTAACTTTCTTACGCTCAGTGGTCAGATACTATGTGTGTTAAGATTAATTATTCTCGTCTATTTCTGATAGATAGGGGAGCTGCGAAGCGGGTCTCCTAGGTTGGTTGAACTTAATGACTTCATTCGTCAGCTCCACAAGAAAGGATCGCTCAAAGTTCTTAGCTTTTGTGAGGTATATACTTTAAATTGGTCATTTTTAATGGTTATGCTACATAAATCATACAAGTATTTGATATTTCGCTCTTGATTGTTGGTTTTTCATTTTTAGACAAAGGTAACTCCGATTGTCGAGGGTTACGGAGGGTGGGCTTTTCGTATGGAGATAGTGCCACTTGAATCAGCTTACCCCGGATTTGGTGATATTGTGGTAAGCATATGTTACTTTTAGAGGTCGCTGTACTTTCATTAGATTGTGTTCAGTAACCTATTTCTTTTCAGCCCTACGCGTGATCTATGTTGCGCGGACTTGCTACGAGCATTAGAGACCGTTAAACCTTCGACTCAGTTCTTTAGGGTGTGTTTGGATTGAGGGATTTGGAGGGAAGGAAAGGGAGGGAGAGTAGGGGATTTAAAATCCCTTCTCTGGATAGCAAATAAGGCTGGAGGGAAATGGAGGGATCTATTTTCCCCCTTCCAAGACTAATCAAAATCTCTCCACAATAGGAAAGATTTGGAGGGAAATTGTATCTCACACTCCATTTGCCCTCCCCTTCCCTTTCCTCCCTTTCCCTTCCATCCCTCCCCCTGACCCCCTCCCGTCCCTTTCCCTTCACTTTTGCTATCTGTCCTTAAGTGAGAATACTAGTCCAATGACGTCTTTGAAACAAGATTATGTTAAGGGAATGGGAGAGAAGGAAGGGGAGGGGGAGAGTTTTCCATCTCACTCTTTCTTTTGTTGGAGTGTAAATAATTTGTCTTGTACTCCGTAGTAGAGAAGTGGAGAGATTCATTTTCCCTCCCCTTCCAAATACCTTCACTTTAAGTTTCCTTACCAAAGAAAGAAATCACTTCCCTGCACTTCCTTCCCCTCCCTTTACCTTGGCATTGTTTGGATACCAAAATAGGCTCAAAATCATTAAAACATCAAATTAACTATACAAATTACAAAGTGCCTCCCATTGTTTCCTCATATAGGAGAATTGTCGGAGGGGTAAGAGTCGGATACAGATTTCATACTAGTATAGTAGCTTCAGGCCTTCAACATTTTAATTATTCTATTTTAGAGTAATAGATGAAATCTGTTCTATTATGCTATTTTTTCCCTGGAATTTTGATAATTCTTTGCTTTTTGGTTTTGTTTTCGATTTCGTGATTATTGGTGAACAGGTATTAGAGTCAACAGATCATATCAATTCTTGTAAACCAGTGAACCGTGACGATCCGTCTTATACAGAGATTTTAGACTTCCTACATAAATTGAAAGCTCTTCATACATGAGTTACTATTTGGTCTATTATGCGGAATCTACCGCGTTAAAGTTCTCTGATAATGGACTGACAAGTGAAGCTCACTATAGTCTTTAAGACTGCCGGCTGGTCATTCATCCTACTCGACTGTATTCTTTTTATTCAGATTCCGTAGTCATTTAACCCCAAGGGAATGATCATTTATGAGGCGTTCTTGGTGAAAAGAAAGATGATTAGGCTTGTTTCTTGGCTCTGTATATAGATGTACATAGTTAACTCAAGGGCTAAGCATGTATCTGTAATTATGGATGTGACATCAGATGTGTAGTTCGCATTCTTGTATAACCGCGCTGCATGGATGTGACTACTCCATGTGAGGCGCTTGAGCATTTAAAAAACCACATACATTAGTTTTTTATGAGCAAATCATAGTAATAGTAATAGCTGTTTCTGCCATGGTGAAAAAATTGTTTGTGTTCTTGCAAAGATATCTTTACCGCATCAAAAGGAAATCCTGATCCTGCACAAAAAAAAATTAGTGTAATTACGTAGTTCTTGTCAAATTATGGCAGATTATAATAAGTAGATGACGTTTTAATAAAAAAAGACGACACTACCCTTGTTCTCTTACTAACTCATCCAAATTCTCTCATTTCCAAAATTCCTATATAAATTAACCCAACTTAAACATCCAAACCATCTCCACCACTTCCTTACTGGATCTCTGGGGCAACCACCGCACCAACCACGCTGGCCACCACGCCAACTAGCCACCGTCAAACTGCCATTAAGAGGTAATTTTAACGGATGTCAACTTAATTCATTGTAATTTAAAACTAACAAGTAGGAATATAATAATGTAGGATATACTTCGTATAATATTTCACTCTTTAAAATGTGGTAGATTAAACGATTGAATATCGAGTAACATAAAGTGTAAGCACAACTGTACAACATAACCCAGTTTACGCAAATATCAAAGCTTAGGCTTAGCTGGTAATCATGATCTGGGTTCGAATCCCGTCATCAACAGGTGCCTAAACGAGAGTGACAAGACTATTATCGTTTCAAAAACAAGTTGTTATACGTTTACAGAAAGTGAGCATTTAAGAGTTTTTTTCCCTCAAAAATAGATGGTGTTTGTTATTAATTAATATGGTATGAATTTGAGTTGTTCACATATTAGAAAACCTGTATTATCCTTTATGACAACTGGCAGAAAGGGCGTTAGAGAATGTTGAAAGCAATTCTCTTATTATGGAGTAACAGACAATGTTACTATTGGATATAATAAACATTGATCTTTTTCATGCTAGATTGGGCCATATGTCCATTGATAGGCTCAAATTTGTATCTGATTATGCTAATATAATAAAAAGAACAGATTTTCATTGTTCATCATGTATTTTGGCTAAGCACCATAAGTTACCCTTTCCTGTTAGTTTGAGTAGGGCATCTGCTTGTTTTGGCTTAGTTCATATGGATGTATGGGGTCCATATAAGACCCCATCCATGACAGGAGCCAAGTATTTTCTAACCATTCTAGATGACTTCTCCAGGAATACCTGGACTATATTATTTCAAACAAAAGATCAAGTGTCTGGTCTGGTTAGAGATTTCTTGGCATAT
>JAGPOY010005987.1:0-10620 GCA_018983105.1 Silene uniflora
ACAACATATCAAATCCTCTCTCATCATTTGGTATCAACTCTCTTATCTCTCCTCAAGTACACTTATCTCTAAGTCACTGACTTGAGCGTCGGAGTGAGTTCGCACGGCCCCAAGCCGTGCCCTCCGTTTGTTCATTTTGCAGGAAGATACAAGAGTCCGGTAGCCTTCCATCCACATCTTACGAGCTTACGTGTACCACAAACTTGCTCCATAATTACCCTCGTAATTACACCCGGAACAGTATTGTTGTTGCGTGAGAACTGAATCCGTTTTTGAAATAATGCTTAAAAATAAAATATTAATCAATTTAGGTCGGATTAAAAAACATATATCAAAATGGTGTGCACGTAGGTTCGTTTTTCACGAACCTGTGAACAGGCAAACACGTCATACGTATTGGCGTGTTTAGGGGGTATAAACACGCCATACGTAATGACGTGTTTCATTCTTTGCATTTTGTGCATTTTACAGAAGCTTCTGTAACTGGGAAAGATAAGACACGGCATACGTAATGGCGTGTTTATGGCTTGAAACACGCCAATACGAATGGCGTGTTTGAGCAGTTGATTTTTTTTTTTAAAACAACCCGTCTTCCTCCTTTCACCCTCATAATTTACAAAACTCCTTATCTCTCCTCACAAACACTCCAACTCGGCGATTCACTCCCACAAACTCTCCCATCCGACCTCACCGCTCCCTCTACTCCGATATCTCTCCGGCGACTCACTCCATAAACTCTCCCATCTTACCTAATTAGTAAGGTAATTAAATTTCTCTTAACTTGTTGATTTTATTTTGTTATTGTAAATTCATAGAGTGAGCTTTAGAAGAAGAAGCAACATTAACACTATACTCTGGAGCTCCATTATAACCAGTTGCAGGACCTCTATGCTCATGCATTCCTTGATAACCCCTTGATAACCAGATGCAGAACTTTCAGGAGATATAGTGGAAGCATTATTAGCAGAAAACCTTGCCAAGAATTTTTCTCTCAATTCAGGATGCTTTACAAAGCACGTAGCAATAGTATGTCCTTTATCTGACATGCTGGACACCAACGTTCATCTGGCTTGAGCTTCTTAGGATCTCTTTTCCAGACATTCCATGGCTGCTTTCCATTAGATTTGTTGAAAGAATTCATTGCACTGGAATTTTGACTGAGATTGATCATGTTTGAGATTAGTTTCTGGCTTTCAACTTGTTGTACAATAGAGTAAGCTTTGTTGATAGGTGGAACATGATCCATAGCCAGAATATTTGTCCTCAAATTCTTATAAGTATCACTCAATCCCATCAGAAATGTAATAACTTTCTTACGAGAAGCAATTTCAAGCAATTTCTATCACAAATAGCAGGAGCACTTCTCCATAGCACCACAGCTACACTCAGGTAGTTCTTCTAACTCTTCAATGTCATCCCAATGCCTTTTGAGTTTATTGAAATACTCAACCACAGAAGCATTTTCCTGTGAGATATTCTTCAGCTCTTTCTTCAACTGATACAGAAGAGGAGCATTTGACTGTCCATACCTCTCACAGATATCAGTCCATAACATCTTTGATGATTTGCAGGATGTGAAACCTTCTTTGATTGAAGGAGCAATGGAGTAGAACAACCAACACCTGACCATATTATCACACCTCATCCATTAATGAAACTTTAGAGAAGTAACAGCTGGCATAGGGACTGCACCTGTGATAAAACCTTGCTTATTTTTCGTGCCTAGAGCAAGCATAACACCTCAACTCCAGGACAGAAAATTCGTTCCATTGAAAGGAGTATTAGTGAGTGACATATTAGCACTTTCAGAATTTGCAAGAAATAATGGATCATCATAGGGATTGCTCTAGGAAGCTTCACCAGTAGGATTTTCAGTAGAATTTGTCATTTAGTGAATGTATTGAACGAAATTGAGAATATGAAAAGTAATTTGTGTGTTTTTATTGCTGTAAATCAAAAGAAAACTGAAAAATTGATGAATTTGTTGCAGAAATCAACAAATTCAATGAAAAGAAACTGAAACCAGAGAAAAGAATCGAAAAATGTGGAAGAATGACAGACGATATGCAGAAACAGGATGTTAATATTGCTCTGATACCATGTGAAATGGTGTCGGGACTTGCATAACAATGGCCGCAACAAGCTTACAGATCGCCATTGTTGAACACTCAAGCTCACTAACAGAAATTGTATATGAAGTTGTAACAGAAAACAGAGAGTAAATAAAACTTGTATTGTATTTACTTAACATATGAATTATGTACATGTATGAGTATATATACAGGTATGAGGCTAACTAACTAATCCTACTCATATCCTAGTCAGCTTGAGTCAAATCAGTTACAGAAGTCAAAGTTTGTTACAATCCTAACAAACTCTCTAATAACCTCTAGAAGCTCCTATGCAAATATCTAAGGAGGTTGATGGCTAGAGCCTAGCTGATGTACTGTGGACGATGAAGGAATCCTATGCTGCTGATGTTGTTTGTGTGCTTCATCTGCACTTGATTCACAATTTAATGGTTAGAATTTGAGAGAATTTAGTTTGGTGAGTTTTTCTAGCCAAGAGCATCAAATGGAAAATATTGTCTAAAAAGTACCGTAATGAGTAAAAGATATACTGCGAAAATAAATTACGAAATTTATTCAATAATGAGCTAATTTCAAGCATTGCTCCCGTGGTTACATTTATGGTAGATAACTTAACTTACACAAAATTAAAAACTTGATTCCATGATGTGTGCCATGTTATGACATCGTACTTGAGTTACGATACAAATGTTACATAACCAAGGGAGTCGGTAGTTGATGATTTATCATTTTTGTTCCTCAATACTTTGTATATTTTAAATAGCTATTATAAGTACTCCCTCCGTCTCTCCGTTACAATCATTTGTTCGCATTTACTTTTGAAAGTACATCTCACAAAGAAAAAAAAAATGGCATACAAATGATTGAGACAAAGTATAATAAGACATTATAAACATCAAAAAAATGAATTAACCAAGTCGACCTACATTGGCTACATAATCAAACTATTCAATAACTTAAGAGAAGAAATAAAGGTTTAACAATTGGGACTCATTACTACCACAAATTCTATAGGAAATAGTGTAATAGACGATTTGAAAAGAGCTTATATTGCATTACTAATAATTAAGTACAGAGCTTCTATAGTCTCATTGTACAAAGTACGGAAAACGTTGCTAAACTTCTACTCCATAAGCAAACTCAGTGATACATATTTTCGGGAAGAGAAATACTATCTACCTTCTCCTCTCACAATCGATTAAAATCCGTTTTGAAGCAGTAAAGCGGTAGTCTTAAAGGCGTTGTCTGCAACGAAACGATGCAGAGGAGGATTGTCGTTGACGTTGAGATGCTCGAGGCAATAATTAGTAAGATATTTATTAAGTTGACGATCAACAACAGCAGCAACACATTTGGCAGAATCCCACTGAGACATATTGGTCCATATCTTGTAGGAGTATAACCCAGTCTCTTCCTCCAGAGGAGTAAGATCAGATGGTAACATATTCATCAGTTCAACAAATGCAGGTGCATCGTCGTATAATACTATAATAGGGCTAATTCGATTCGGTCAAAACAATCTGGTTCTGTAAAAGATTCGATATTCGATTCGGTCAAAACAATAGTGGCTGCATGTCCACAAAGGATTAACAGCAATTAACATTAATACCAATTGGCGAGCATACGCTGCAATCAAACTTCACACTGCTCAAGTTTTAGGTTTTTGCAAAGATATGAACTAGGTGTGTTAACGAGGCCAGATGATACACACCGAAATATAAGTGAGGGGTAGTCTAGTAATTTGGCTTTTTATTTCTTATCATCCAAGGCACTAGCCTATACTATAAGGTAGATTAGTGGTAATGAAATCCTAAATCCTAATGAATGAATTTTATGAAAAATGTATGAGATTTATCTCATTTGGTTAATAGAATCTAGGTGTTAATTAGACCACAATTCTGTTAAATTTGGTGACCTATCAATCTTTGATTGAACAGTCGCATTTTCTATCCTTTTCATTTCCGTCTCAAATTTAGATCGTATCACGAGATAGCTCGTGAGCGGCACGGTCAAAGGTCGGCTTGAGAGCATAACAAGTGAACACGGGCTTGACTCGAAAAACTCGCAAACGAGTCGAATTCGTGTGATTAGATAAGATATTGCTCATATTTTGTAAAAATATGTCATCATGATTATATCCTTGTATCACATATCAAATGTCTCACCGCTTTGTCAAATTATTTTTACATATAACCTTCGGATCTATGCAAATGTTCATATCCGTACAATTAGGGGTCTCCCTCAACAAACAAAGAACCTAAAAATCATGGCCAAGTATTTACCGCTTACATCACGATAAATCAATAAAAATCTGACTTACTTCTACACATCTTTTTCCATGACACCCAGTAAATTCCTCTCGTATCTCTAGCATGACCCCACCAAAACTGAGCTAAGTTTACCGAAAATGAAATAAGGCACGAAACAGACATCCCCTTCAAGTGACGGAATATATTAAAAAACCAAGCATAACAGTTTCCGAAAATGTTTAGCACACATATGTTGGAAGGAAACTGAACAAGAACAACTTCTTTCGAGTTTTCAAGCATCAATCGAAAATCTCCTGCTCAAAGCTCCGAGCCCTACAAAAAAACATCCTTTTCAGTAAAACAACAGAATGAATACAGCCTTTCGATGCATAATGTCTACACAACGTGCTACATTGTGAGAATTAAAAAGGAAACCCAAGCTGAAGAATACTTGGGTACAAACATAATATTAACTCTTTCTATACGTTTTTGGCTTTATGCTTCTCTAACTTTGGATGTCCTTGAGCATTGAGCATGCCCATTAACTCGAGTACTTAATTCATCAAAGAGTCACCTCTTTTTAATTTAACTAAGCAGCCGCCTCCTATTTAGTCAAGTACGTATATGGTGACTCAGATTCTTAGGCTCACAACATAAATAAAAGAGGCAAAGGCAAATATTCAGAACGTGCCGGGTGATTGAACATACAAGCAAGCCAAAAGTGCCGGAAAAAAAAGTAGATTACCGAAAAAAGGATGAAATCATTGATGCCGGTGGCAGGGGGAATGTTGTGCATCTGGTAATCAATTGCAATGAATTTTAAGTCCTTGTCACTGGTACGCTTGACTTGGAAGCTTAGCAAGTGAACAATGTTATCAAACTCACCCGCCAAACACATCAATCCCTCCTTATTGGACAGGGTGAAGATGGCATCAAAATCCATATTAAATCCACCAATCCTACTGAAATCCCATACAATAAACATCGAGGTAGAGGTGTTGAGGTCATAGGCAGCAAAATCGAGAAATGAGACACAAGAATGGAAAACGATGATGTTATCTACAATAGCAAGACTACACTGCCATGAATCAAAATGGGAGGCGAGACGTTTCCAATCACCACCATAACCATCTTCTACCTCTTCATCGTTAGTGCGGGGGGCAGGATAGAAAGCATACAACATGCTCATCTCGGGGAAGTGAACAATAACACGATTATTTAAAGGATCGGGAAGCACCGGAAATGAAATTCGTTTCTCAACAAGATGGTCAGGCAAGAGCAAGGGATTCCAGGCCTTGGATCCCCGGACGTTATGAACCACAGGACGAAGGAAAGGGTAACCAAAGCAATACATTTTATCGCATAACGCGACAGGATTGACCATATTTGGATTGGAGTCAGGCATGTCAAAGGACTCCCAACAACGATTAAATATAGAAAAGTGAGACGAACCCGTGTGTTTGTGAATATGGTTGTCCTCCACATTGTGATTGTGATTATGCTGCACCAACTCATGATAATGCTTAATATCTCCGAAGATGTAAACTTGGTGGTTAAACATAAACATTGTACCAAGCCCGACACAGTTCAGCATCGTAGGCAAGTAATTCGGGATGACGGACTTCGACCGCAAGTCAATTAAGTGGAAATCTTCCTTCCAACAAACGGGCCCACGCATAAAGGAAACGGATTTTTCTTCTGTTGTTCGTGGGGGTAAGGTACGGGTACGAACCAAGAAAACACACGAATCGGCTTCCTTCTTCTCCGTCGCCGCCGTAACCGCCACCGTTTCCTTCTTCTCCGTCACAGCCACCGTATTGTTTCTCGAACCTTCGTCCCCCGCCTTCGGGTTTCCTTTACCCTTTCCTTTCTTACCTCTTCGTTTGCCGCCCATCTCTTCTTTTCCCTAATTACTCACTCAATCTCTCTCCTAGGGTTTTCTGAATTGTAATTGTTTTTGTGTTGTTCAATTGCGGTTGAGTGATTTGGGGGAATTTATGATGTTGGAGAGAGGAGACTCGTAGGTTTAGTTTGATCGGAACGGAGGGAATATAAAACGCGAAAATATAAATTGAGCTCCTTACGTAAAATCTCATGAAATACTCAATCAATACTACTCCGTATATATATAGTAGTTTTATTATATTATATACGGAGTATAATATTCCATATATGAGTAGGTTATGTTTTGAAAACTAGGTAACCGAAATAAATTAGGATTGTTTTAACGTAATTTATTCCATAATTTGTATCTTCAATAAAATTAGATAATTAACTGATTTAAAAATTTAATTTTAAAAGATAATTATTCCATAATCTACCCCCTCCCATTCCAAATAATAATCTTTCGTATTCGGCAATGGTACAAAATTCAAGGGGTTGATTAAAAAGAATATAAAGTATTGTGGTTGCGTGAGGTGAATGCAGAGGAAAAAGTATTGTGGGATATTATCGTGGAGGTGATTAAAATAAGCATAATAAAGTAAGAGTATTGTGGTCTTCTGGGGGTATTCTCGGGGTGAGATAATTAAAATAAGAATAAAACTTTACCAAAAAATAAAATAGAGAAGGTATTGCGAATAGGCGAAAAAAAATAGAAAAGATTATTTAGAATATGAGGGAGTATATATATTATTAGATAGAAGTAATAAACTGATTTAAAAATTATATTTGATTAAACAATTACAGTAACATTAGTGAATGTAACACTAAAAACAACGGGTGTAGTGAAATTAATTAACATCATTGAATGTGGGAATAGTGAAAGAAACAATAATCACGACGGGAGTAGTGAAGGTAACTGTAGCCACAACACAGTAACAGCAGCAACGACGGAGAAAGTATGAAAAATTAGCTAACAATTCCATTTAAGAAAAAAAAAATATCTATTCTAATATGAGGCTAATAAAACTAACGGGAATTGATATAATCGTGAAAATAGCATGAGTAACAGTAATAAGAGAGTAGTTAATGTAATACTCCATAGTATTAACATGAAATGCCGTAAAATTATTATATTAATCGCGGATGTAGTGAATACCTCTCATAATTTATTGATAAATTTTACATTTCATTATAAATGGTAAACATATGAATTAAGCAAGTCTAACGTCGTAGTTACATAATTTCTTCATTGTCTCTGTTCAAACACAAATTCTCACTTTAGAGTTTAGACGAACACTATCCGTTTAAAGTTGTAGACGAGCTAAATATCACACCACTTTCATAATAAGACCAACAACAAGTAAAATGTCACCACTTTGTTTTATTACGTAAGTGGTTATATATTTAACCCGTCTACACTTTAGAAGGATATACTCATATACCCGTCCCGTCTAGAGGGGGACTAGTTGTTATTCAAATAGTCGTTGATCATGCGCACTTGACACTTTGTCAGTTGGCACCAATGCACCATCATATTCAAATCTACACATAGACTTGGCATTAAGAAAATATATTCGAGCATGTGCATTGAAGAGTATGTTACCATCCTCTTGTTTTTTCTCTCTATCTCTATATTTTTTACACATCACCTTCTTTTTTATCCAACTCATTTTCCACTATCTTCATCTTCCTCCTTCTCTTCTTCTATTTTTTTCCCTACATCAAAGAGGATCCTCTCTACTTCCTCTTTCATATTTTAATTTTTTTTTCTATTGAAAATCAAATAAAATAATGTTACATGCAATATTTTTATTGGGGGGTGGCACAAGGGCCAAGGTAGGACTTCCTCTAAAAATAGAGGAAGTCTTCCTCTTCCTCCTTCAAAGAGGATGATCAATATTGGTTCCACATTGAAGAGGACATCCTCTTAGCACCTTCTCTCATCTAAGAGGATGGGCAATCTTTTTCAATGTTTCTTTTGCTAGATTTTTGAGGGAAAAATATAATAATGATACATCTACTTTATTTGTCCGGTAATGTAAACAATTATGATACATCCAGCTAAATTTATCAACCTTGGAACTACACAGAATAGTACTTTATCCGTTCCATTAAATTATTTATATTTATTTTATTTTTCTCTTATAAAATAAAGTAAATGTAAAATATATATAGTTTACTTAAGAGTCATGAACACGGTTTGAATAACACCAAAATTGCTAGTTTAATGCGAGCTGTCGATCTGTCGTGTTTGACAGGCTAGAATACACAACGTCGAAACTTCTGTTGCAATATACCGGAGTATAAGACAATTCAAGTAGCATCTTCGAATCTAATATTGTATCGAAGAAGTTTTAGCCTAGTGGTTAAAAAGTAGGGTATTGTGGATAATAGATTGCAAGTTTGAATCTCACTAGAGAAAAATATGAACTTCATGCAATGATAAACAATTTTAACTACGGACTATTATATAATTGTATCATACCACGAATCTCCGATCTAAAAGTTAGTGTCTTTTACATTGGCTAATTGTTTGGTTGCTTGGCTATGATTAATCCACTCATCACCACTCCCCTGTGGTCGTGGTAACTTTAACTTCCTATGATTTGGAACATGGATAAAAAATTACACAAACTTTTTACTTTGATATTAGTAGATGCTCAAGGCAAAGCAAATACTCAAGGTAAAGCAAGATATATCCTTAAAAGTTGAAGGGCAAAGTATAAAGTGTAGTAAAGTTATGACAAACCCACATTCCCCAAATCCACTTTCTCTTTGGTAAATTCATATGTGGACCATTGTTTTGATCTCTAATAATCGCTAAATAAATAATTAACCCAAATAAAATCGTTTCATATAAATTTTACTTGAAATCTACATAGACATCATTATTGATGATATTAGTGTAAAAGTAATTACAATGAAAGTAATCGTTTAATATGCTTTCCTTGTATAAAGATCGCATTACACAAATAGTTATGCTAAACAAAATGCTAATAAAAAATAATTTTGGGTGTTAATCAAGAGTATCCCTAGTCCCTACCAATATTTGAGATCCCTTTAAACTTTATTTTTCGGAATATTCTCTCGTGTACCCCTATACTTTTTCATTTTCTCTCGTGTACCCTTTTTTTTTTAAAAAAACTTCCGAAATTTCACATGGCACCCCTTAATTTTGTCAGATTTCCCATGGTACCCCTACTTTTAAGAATTCGCATGTGGTACCCTTGAGGTTTCATCTTTGTGCCCGTGGTACCCCTTAATGTAACGGCCGTTAAAGGAACGTTAACTTTTGATGACGTGTTAATAATTATTAAATTAAAAATTAATAAAAAATGTGAAACAAAAATAAAAGTTTGAGCATTTCCCACGGTACCCCTGTACTTTATACATTTTTCCCCAGATATCCTGTTACAAGTTACAACAAAAGAAACATCATGTTCTCCCATTACAACTCACCACCAAAAAAATTAACAAGTTTAAGGATTTAAGAAGAGATTATATTGAAAATGAATCTCGACTTACTTGAGTTTGTTAACTCAGTAAAAGAAACTCGGCAAATGTCTAACATGGCCATGTAAATTAAAAGAAGATTTGAGAAACAAAGTTAATGATGACATGAAGGCAAAGATGAAGATTTTGTTCAAGCATTTATATTTTAATAAAAATAAAAGTAGCACTGATTGTGTACATGTTAATGTTGAATAAGAGTAAATTGAGATGAGTATTGATGTTGAGTAAGAGTAATCGAAATGACAAACTAAATGATAGCAAAATGACCTTATCGAACTACTCCGTATTACATTGCTTAAATCAAGAATGTAGTGGGAAAACTGTATAAATTCAAGGGTACCATGAGAAAATTGTTACATCTTAGGGATATCTAGGGAAAAATGTATAAAGTACAGGGGTACTATGAGAAATGCTCAAACTTTTATTTTTATTTCATAATTTTTTTTAATTTTTAATTTAATAATTATTGTCACGTCATCAAAAGTTAACTTTCTGTTAACGGCCGTTACATTAACGGGTACCACGGGCACAAATATGGAACCTCAAGGGTACCACGGGCGAATTCTTAAAAGAAGGGGTACCATGGGAAATCTGACAAAATTAAGGGGTACCATGGGAAATTTCCGAAAAAACTTTGACTTGCAATAACTCTTATCTACGAGTTCAGAAAACGGTAATTTTTTTTTTCATATTGTACGTCTTTACAAGATTTTCGGTTTGAAAAAAAATATTATCGTTTTCGGAAATTGTAACCGGAAGTTTTAGTCGGTAAAAGTTTATTTCGTCAATAGACTTTGACCGATCATAATTCCCGAATAAGAATCAAAAAACAATGATTTTTTTTTCTCAAACCGAAAATCTCGCAAAGACGTACAATATGAAAA
>JAGPOY010005988.1:7682-18301 GCA_018983105.1 Silene uniflora
CATTGTAGAGTCATATGACAAATCATCAACAAATCGCTCTTATCTATATTTCCAATAAAACAAAACCCTAGAATGATAGGAATGACAGAAAACACACCGAAATTGGCGACAGACAAACGAATCTCACCAAAAGGGAGACTTTTATTAATGAATTCATAATATCTAATACGAGTACTAATAATTGATAAATAAACTTTTATGGGGCTTACCATCGATCGAATAAAGATCGATGGAAGCCCCTACTTTGATTGATGGAGGATAGGGTTTTTAGAGAGAAAAAGGGGAGGAGAGCTTTTTTGAATGTAACGGAATACATTTTATTTTAATTAATACGATATTGGATTAGTATCAAAATTATTTATAAAAAGTTGATCACGCGTAACGGCGTAACTAATATCACTAATTAGTTACTCCTTATAATCAAAATTATATGCATTTTATTTTAACACATTGAAGTTAAACCTAGAAAATGTATTTTATTTATAAGCAAAAATATTAAATAAGAATTATATTATTTGTGTTCATTTATAATAATAAAATTTTCAAACAAACCGCGCGACGTGTAGGATACTACCTAGTATAAAAATAATAATGAGATAGGACATATTCAAACACGAAACCTTTGTCCGCAAGGGTGAAATTTAATGGTTAAAACTTAGGTGAATCACCAAGAGACCAAGGATCCAGTCCCAAAGAGAAATCTTGTGGAGTATTTTATCGCATACTCGCATCCTCATATGCCCTCCTTATCTTTTCAAAATTTGTGTGGCCGCTTTATCCGACCCTTTAAACCGTACGTGTGATTTATAAACAGTGTTGTTCTGGGACGCCCGAATTCCAAAAACTATGTATTATACACTTCGATTTCAGCCGTTTGGAAGGTCGTCCGGGGTCGCGTTTCTTTTTCTCACGGTTTTCCTACCACGTGTCCGGGATCGCTTTGTTAGGGAGTACAGTATCCGATTCCTTCCTAAAAAACAAGTAAACATCGCTTTTACATTATTACCCGATTTCCCACCGTGGCTGGTTTATCGCATACCGGCATCGCCAAATAACCATCGTTGCTCCTAAAAGTTTGTGTGACCACTATATCTGACTTGAGGATTCCTCCGTTTAATTTTCGGACATTTTTGTTCCGGGGCCCTAAAATCTTCGAAAACTTGGTATTATACACTTTAATTTCAGCCAATCGGGAGGTCATACCAGACCGTGTTTCTTTTTCGTTCGAAATTTATACCATGTGTCCGAGACCGCTGTGAGAGTTACCATAATCGACTTCACCTAACAAGCATTAATCCATATTTCCCGATTACCCTGTTTTGGGCCTTTGACCAAGGGTGGTTTGTCGCATACCAGCACCCTCAAATGTCTTCTGTAGATCTTCAAATTTTGTGTGGCCGCTTTATCTGACCCCTGCAACCGTAAGTGTGATTTACAAACAGTTTTGTTCTGGGATCATAGAATCGCGAAAAACGTGTATTATACACTTTAAATCCAGCCGCTCCGGAGGTCGTAACAAGTTATGTTTTTTTGATCTCCCGGTTTTTCTACCACATACACTGGATCGCTTCAGAGGGTACGTTATCCGATTCGTGCCGAAAAAACAAACATAACATTGCTTTTACGCGATTGCCTGATTTTCCACCGTGGCTGGTTTGTTGCATACTGGCGTCGTTAAATAACATCATTGCTCCTAGATATTTTTGTGGCCACTTTATCCGACTCGTAGATTCCTCCGTTCAATTTTCGGACTTTTTTGTTACAGGACCCTAAAATCTTCGAAAATCCTGTATTATATATTTCAATTCAGCCATTTAGGAGGTTGTACCGGGCCACGTTTATTTTTCTTTCGGAATTTGTTCCAAGTGTCCGAGATCGGTGTCGGAGTTACGCTAATCGATTTCACCCCCAAATAACAATTATTAGTCTATTTGTCACGATTATCCATGTTTTGGCCGAGACTGGTTTTCGCATACCGGCATCCTTAAATATCTTTCATAGATCCTCGATATTTGTGTGGCATACAGGCATCCTTAAGTGTTTTTCGGAAGTTACACCATAAAATTACACAATTAGGGATGATTAAAGTTACACTCGTAAAAGAATCTTAATTAAAGTAACACCATATCCACTTGTAGTTACACCTTTTTTTTTTAAGGGAATAGTTACACCCTTTTTATTTGAAACTAAATAATTAATTACTCATTAATTAAATTACACGAAAGTCACGCTCCTAAAAAACTAAAGTTATACCCGTAAAGGCTAAAGTTACACTCACAAAATATTATATCTTAATTGAACTTACTACATATTCGCTTAAGGTTACACCATTTTTACTTGAAACTAAATAATTAATTTACTCATTAACTGAATTACACTAAAGTTACACTCATAAAGGACAAAAGTTACACCATCAGGGACTAAAGTTATACTCGTAAAACACTAAAGTTACATAAACTTGTCTTAAAATTACATAAATTCAAATTAATATATTCAAAATAACACTATCAAAGACTAAAGTTAAACTCGTAAAGCACTAAAGTTTCATAAACTTGTCTAAAAGTGACATAAATTCAAATTAATATATTCAAAATCACACTATCAAGATGTAAAGTTACACTTTTAAATACTAAAGTTACATTATACAAGACTAAAGTTATACTCGTAAATCACTAAATTACTTATAATAAATACAAATCTCTTCACGTCTTTATCCATCAATGGAAGCCTCTTCATCCATCTATCCAAATCTCACATTTTCATGTCAATCTACAACGCCAAAGACTCATCAAGATCTTCATCGTCAATGTATACCGCCAAATACGCATCATCATCTTCATCATCATCACTCCATCTTCATACAAAAATTATAATTAATAATTAAAAAACGTAAATATAATTCAACAAAAAAACAATTATACAAACCACTATATTTTAAACTATAATAATCTCACCCATTATCCAAAAACACTATATTTCACTATTAAATTATTCCAAATACCTAACAAACGTTTCCAACAAAATTCCGCAAGAAACAAACGACAATATTTTGAACACAATCGAGCAGTGGTGGATATTTTGATAAATCAATGGTATATGAAAATATTTTCATTACGACGGGCTCGAAACAATAATATATTTAGGCTATTGTTTCGCCTCAATCGGAGTCCGAATGAAGATATACGGAGGTTTTTATGAAACCGCTTTTATTTTACGCGGAAATTGTAAAACACACGATGAAATATCATGAAATACATAATAAAAATAACAAAATAAGAGAAATTATGTTAGGATATAGAAGATTACTTACAAAATCTAATCTCAAACACGAAAATATTCAAAAGAATGCGAATCAACGAACTAAATGAATGATGAAGATGATAAAATGGGAGAGAAGAAGAGGAGAAATAGTGCGAGTTGGTGAAAAAAAAAATCAGATTTTTGTAAATATGATTTGATGAGAGAGGGAGAATAAAATTATATGAGAAAGAACTAATTAATATGTTATCTTTTAAATATTAAACCTCAAAAAATAATACTTGAGAATGTTCAACCTATATTATTTACCTATATTATTTATAGGTAAAATATTAAACATCCTTATATATACAATATACGCCGTAGTTGTTTTTGAAAAACAAAACGTGCAAATATCCAATAGATATGTTTGACATATAGCACATGCAAGACACAACTAGAACATTCGAATAAGTTGAGCTTGGACCTTATATGTTTGATACATAAATACCACACGGTACACATTAGAAATTGAAAAATGCCTAAAATTATATTTACATCATTTTGAACAAATATTAGTTGATTTGGAATATAAATCTAACTTAAGAACTTAATGTTGATTGTTACATTATAATTGGAATACATTTTATTTTAATTAATATGATATTGGATTAGTAACAAAATTATTTATAAAAAGTTGATCACACGTAACGGCGTAACTAATTATTACTAATTAGTTACTTCGTATAATCAAAATTATATGTATTTTATTTTAACACATTGAAGTTAAACCTAGAAAATGTATTTTATTTATAAGCAAAAATATTAAATGAGAATTATATTATTTGTGTTCATTTATAGTAATAAAATTTTCAAACAGACCGCGCGACGTTTAGGATACCACCTAGTATAAAAATAATAATGAGATAGGACATATTTAAACATGAAACCTTTGTCCGCAGGGGTGAAATTTAATGGTTAAAACTTAGGTGAATCACCAAGAGACCCAGGATCCAGTCCCCAAGAGAAATCTTGTGGAGTATTTTATCGCATACTCGCATCCTCAATTGCCCTCCTTAGCTTTTCAAAATTTGTGTGACCGCTTTATCCGACCCTTTAAACCTTACGTGTGATTTATAAACAGTGTTGTTCAGGGACCCAAGAATTCCAAAAACTATGTATTATACACTTCGATTTCAGCCGTTTCGGAGGTCGTACGGGGTCGCGTTTCATTTTCTCATGGTTTTCCTACCACGTGTCCGGGATTGTTTTATTAGGGAGTACAATATCTGATTCATGCCTAAAAAACTAGTAAACATCGCTTTTACATGATTACCCGATTTCCCACTGTGGCTGGTTTATCGCATATTGTCACCGCCAAATAACCATCGTTGCTCCTAAAATTTTATGTGACCACTATATCTGACTCGAGGATTCCTCCGTTTAATTTTCGAACATTTTTGTTCCGGGGCCCTAAAATCTTCGAAAACTGTGTATTATAAACTTTAATTTCAGCCAATCGAGAGGTCATACCAGACCGTGTTTCTTTTTCGTTCGAAAATTATACCATGTGTCCGAGATTGCTGTCAGAGTTACCATAATCGACTTCACCTAACAAGCATCAATCCATTTTTCCCGATTACCCTGTTTTGGGCCTTTGACCAAGGGTGGTTTATCGCATACCAGCACCCTCAAATGTCTTCCGTAGATCCTCAAAATTTGTGTGGCCGCTTTATCTGACCTCTGCAACTGTAAGTGTGATTTAAAAACAGTCTTGTTCGGGGACCATAGAATCGCGAAAAACGTGTATTATACTCTTTAAATCCAGCCGCTCCGGAGGTCGTAACAAGTCATGTTTTTTTATCTCCCGGTTTTTCTACCACATGCGCTGGATCGCTTAAGAGGGTACGTTATCCGATTTGTGCCGAAAAAACAAACATAACATTGGTTTTACGCGATTGCCTGGTTTTCCACTGTGGCTGGTTTATTGCATACTGGCGCCGTTAAATAACATCATTGCTCCTAGATATTTTTGTGGCCACTTTATCCGACTCATAGATTCCTCCGTTCAATTTTCGGACTTTTTTGTTACAGGACCCTAGAATCTTCGAAAATCCTGTATTATATATTTCAATTCAGCCATTTAGAGGGTTGTACCGGGCCACGTTTATTTTTGTTTCGGAATTTGTACCAAGTGTCCGAGATCGGTGTTGGAGTTACGCTAATCGATTTCACCCCCAAATAACAATTATTAATCTATTTGTCACGATTATCCATGTTTTTGCCGAGACCGGTTTTCGCATACCGGCATCCTTAAATATCTTTCATAGATCCTCGATATTTGTGTGGCATACAGGCATCCTTAAATGTTTTTCGGAAGTTACACCATAAAATTACACTATTAGGGATGATTAAAGTTACACTCGTAAAAGAATCTTAATTAAAGTAACACCATATCCACTTGTAGTTACACCCTTTTTATTTGAAACTCAGTAATTAATTACTCATTAATTAAATTACACGAAAGTCACGCTCCTAAAAAACTAAAGTTATACCCGTAAAGGCTAAAGTTACACTCACAAAATACTACATTTTAATTGAACTTACTAC
Organism: Silene uniflora; assembly: GCA_018983105.1. NCBI lineage: Eukaryota > Viridiplantae > Streptophyta > Magnoliopsida > Caryophyllales > Caryophyllaceae > Silene > Silene uniflora. The sequence continues at coordinate 13,530 of JAGPOY010005988.1, forward strand.
ATATTCGCTTAAGGTTACACCCATTGGTACTCCCGTGGTTTTCACTTTTCCCATCTGTACCCTTTCGTATAGGAAGTTATTAACCGTACCCCTAAACTTAATTAGTTAAACTCATCGGTAGTCAATCTCATTTATTCCGTCTATTTTAGCCGTTAAGTGCCAAGTTGGTACTTATTTTGCCAAATAAGCGTGTGACTCGGCTGATGACTTGGATTTTGCTATATTTTTTTTTCTTTTTTTCCCCCAAAACTTTCCATACATCTTCTCCAATATAATTCAATTTTTTACCTCCATAACTTCCTCTATCTTCTCCTATATAATTCACTATTTCTCCCCAATTTTCTTCACCCCCTTTATGTTCCTCTTATTTTCATCTATCTTAACAATGTATTCTTCATCCAATTGGAGAATGAATGACCCAATTAAAGATCTTGATTTCTAAACAAAAAATGCAATTTATATGATCTTGATTTTCGCAACCAAAAATTCAATTGGGTCATTTCTTCTCCAATTGGATGAAGAAGACATTGTTAAATAGAGGGAAATAAGAGGGAAGAGATAAGGGGGTGAAGAAAAATGGGGAGAAAGAGAATTATATAGGAGAAGATGGAGGAAGTTATGGAGGGAAAATTAAATTATATTGGAGAAGATGGAGGGAAAAAAGAAAAAAAAAATTAAAGCAAATACAAGTCACCATCCTAGTCACATACTTATTTGGCAAAATGAGTGCCAACTTGGCACTTAACGGCTAAAACAGACGGAATAAATGAGATTGGCTACTAATGGGTCCAACTAATTAAGTTTAGGGGTACGGTTAATAACTTCGTATACGAAGAGGTACAGATGGGAAAAGTGAAAACCATGGGGGTAGCAATGAGAAAAACCCTTAATTGAATTACACTAAAGTTACACTCATAAAGGACAAAAGTTACACCATCAGAATCTAAAGTTATACTCGTAAAACACTAAAGTTACATAAACTTGTCTTAAAATTACATAAATTCAAATTAATATATTCAAAATCACACTATCAAAGACTAAAGTTATACTCGTAAATGAAACAAGCCTTGGCAGCATATGATTTACGCTTCTTTACAGCTTCATGGGCATGGTCTTCATCCCCTTTGCTCAGTGCAAGTTGCCCCAGCTGATGCCTGTACGGTAATGCAGACGATGTCACATGAGATCATGTTCTATAACAGCAAGTAGTGATGCAGCTAAGGCAATGCTTTGAAATTTCTGTAAACAAAAACCTTACCTGCGGCTTTCTTTTCCATTTGCTTTTTTATACCAAAACCTGTATCATTAAGAAAGATGTCGAATAAAAACCGATTAAGCCATAAACCTCAATTAGCTTTATTTCTCCAATGAGTCAGAGGTTGCATATTCGAAGAACAAGGGACAGAAGAGGATGTGAAAAGTCTTCTGTTTCTTCCCACAAATCTTTTTGTATGTGACTTCTAGTATCTGGTGTTCCATTATTAGCCTTGCCCCTTGGGATGGACTTAGATGGAGTTGTTCACGGACCGTCACATAGGCTGAAAAAAGAAGCGGGCATGAATAAAGCATTTTACAAAATTTATACTCATTAATCCGTCCAAAACCTGCTTTATTACAGACCGAAGATTCCATATATGGGCGACTTACATCTGGCCTAAACCAGCATTTAACCGCCTATACTCGAACGGATCCTTGTCGATCATGTAAAGATGCATTTCAAATACAAACTCCACAAGCTAGTACGGATGATTGTTCTACATTAACTTACGGAGTATTATTATTACACTCCCCGCATGTCAACTAGCCTAGAAGTTCTCTGTGTGAGACGGTGCATTTGTATAAAAAATCGAAAGAATATACAGAGTATTTTGTAATTTTCAATCCCAACTGAATTTTATTTCACCTCTGTCTTCAAACAAGGAGGAATCACGGAATGAACCAACATCAAGCAGCAAGAAGGTAAACAGTAAAAAATAATAGTAAAAATTAGCCATTTCTCTGAAAAACAGTAAAAGTTTGTCATAATCTCTAAAGAAACTTCATATAGCTGTTTTACGGTATCTGGTTACATAAATTAACAAAACTGATGATGAGCCTTGGACAAAAGATCAGCTGAGTGTCATATCAGGTAAGTTGAGCTTCCATGTTAACACTTCTGCAGTCTTACGAGTTCCGACTTCTGACAGCTTGGGATCACCCAAAACTCCCATGCCATATTAACGAGACCATCGATCTGTATGTATATGACCTGTAGATGTTCCAACAGCCCAAATAAGTATGCAGTCGTAATGAATTGATCCAGCAAGTAACAGACGAGTTGAGAATAAACACAGCCGAGCAACAAACAAACTTTGGGCTTATGTTACAAAGCTCCGGGAAACTTTGTACCCCCAACAATGCTACAGCCACCAGTTACCAGAACACGTAAAATAGTAACTAATGGTATAAAAAGATTCACCAAATAAAAGAGGTAATTTTCAATGATAAATTGGTCACCAACACTATGAAGCTAAATACTAGGGTCACTTGAGTACCTGAGTAAAGTGGTTATACAACAATTTATGAACGAACAGAGGGAGGGGAGGGGGTTGTATAAAATTCAGTCGGACTGAAGACAGCAATGGGCTGCTCCATGAGACACTACATAGTACATATCATGGTTGCTTCCACCAGCTGTAATGAAATGGAAAACCTTAAGCATAGTCGTGAAAGTCGTCTATTGGTTTAGTAATACATTCAAAAAACTAGTAAACAATACATCTACAGCCAGTCCACATAGTATTGCTCTAGTAAAGCTCAATCCACCAACCGAACAGATACTAATTCAACCTCAAACCCAAAACCACATTGAAACTTGCGTACTGAGCCAACCAACACCGACTGTACAGGAGTCAGGTACCCTGTCATCTTACCGCTTAAAAGTATTCTAGACAAGACATTCTCATTCAAGGGAAGGGGAAAAAAGGAATCATCTAGAATACTGAGACACATTGATACGACATAAAAAATCAGATGGCTCGGGGATTGGATGGGTTTTGAAGCATAAAAAGAACACCAGCATAATTATTTCTAGCAACAAACAGGCGTCACACTGTCATCTCTAATAACACAGAACCACTACTATTCTTAGACAGCATGGCAAACAATCTGCAGATACTTAACACCCACCTGGCCACTCTACTTTCAGCTTTCCGCACTCCTCTACTATGAACCGCTACTATTATATGACACCAGCTCAAAAAGCGGGTGGCTTATATCATACCGGGTTCTCCACATTCACAAGAGACCTCAAGTAAACTGTTGATCACTTGATCCTAGACTATGAGAGCTAATGAATTGACCTGGAACATAGTGCCAAGAGACGGACATGGTTTCATTAAATCGGCTTAAAACAATGTATGCTTTTAGCCGCTACTAGATTTGCAGCATACACATATCATAGCACACAACACATGGCAAAATTACATGGCACTAATCAAAATTCACAAAATGGGAGCACAAACTTAAAAAATGCAAGCAATTTGAGCAACAAGAGATTAAAATTACTTCACCAAACTCACATCCACAAATAGGTTTCAACTCTTTGACTTCTTAGAACCAGAAGTGGCCCCATAAGCACTAAGCCTCGACGAAGGCAAGCTCTTATCTTTCTTATTCTTCCTTCTCCTGGCATTCCGAGACATTTTGGTCTCCTCCTTATCTCCCTCTCCCTCTTCTGCTTTTCCACTGCTATCCATATTACTAGGACCTTCACCCTCGATTTTCCTCTTCTTTTTTTCTGATTTCCCACTACTAGCCACATCAGTACGACCTTCACCGTGGTCGGTTTTCCTCTTCTTTTCCTTCTGCAAATTAAGAGCCCCTTGAAGAAGCATACTTTTCCTCATTTTGGGCACCTTCCACTCATTCTCTCTATAAGTAGCAAGCTTCTTCAATGAAACATATTGATTCAATTCTTGCTCATCTAACCACAAAATCTCGGCCGCGCTCAGTTTATATCTATCAGGCTTAACTTTCCTATACTTAAACCTAGTTTTCAAATCCCCAATTGCATCTTCATAATCATACTTATACAACTCCTCTTCCAACTCCTTCATAAGAGCCTCGCCCAATTTCGACTTTCTCTTCTTCTTCCTCTTACCCTCTGCTACTTTCCCCTCATCTTCCTCCTCCTCCTCCTCCTCCTCCTCTTCCTCGACAATTACCTCTTTACCCTTCTTCTTCTCCCCCCTTTTCGCTAAAAACCCGTCTTTTGACTTAATCACATCCCAATTCTTAGGCAACCCAAGTAACTCATCCTCCTTATCAAAATCCGGCTTCTCTACATCACTCCCATCCTCAGCCCCATCACCCCCAACATTCCCAAACTCAGGATCAACATCCTCAGCATCATAATACCCATCCCCAAAAGCCTTCCTCATCTTCAAATCAAACTCAACCGGGTCGAAATCCTTCTCCAAATCATCCTCATTCAAAGGAATACCTTCCTCATCAACACCAGCAATCTCCCTAATCTTATCAAGCTTCTCTTGAATCTCCCTCCTCTTCAAATTCTTCAACCTTTTAACCTCCTCTCGTCTCGCAAGCTCAGCCAATTCCATTCTCTCCTTCTTCCTATCCCTCTGTTGTTTCCTCGCATTCGTCTCCTTCCTAACCGACCCTTCAACAATCCTAGAATGCCCTAAAACCCTATCAGTCTTACTCTCCTCAAACCGAAAATTATAATCCCTCTCATACTCCTCTTGCTTCTCTATCAAATCCTCGTCCTCCGA